>JAOYMZ010010957.1:0-21084 GCA_025802335.1 Pinguicula primuliflora
AAACACTCAAACTCTCTATTTTTCTCTCTAGTATTTCTCTCTGTAATGAGACTCGAAGATTTCGGGATGATGAAACAGATGAATGAGTTCATCCTTTTATAGGGGAGAAAACGCGTGGAAATAGTAGTGTAAACTACTGTTCATTTTCACGCCCCACGTTTTCCTTCATCGGCCAACTTTCTCATCTTCATTCCTTATTTTCAACATGTCTTTAATGCTCACGTGGGCTTGTTTTGAGAAAAATCTTTGCCAACAGTTAATGTGGTGCATCTTCGTGAGGAGAGAAAATTTTCAGCTATGGAGCAAAGAGTTTGGCTGTTGGTGTGACTGACAGAATTATTTGATTGATCTGGCAAACAAGAAATGTTGCTATCTTTTTGCAAGAACAATTGGACATTGAGAAGACAATGGTAAAACTTAGCTTCAAACTTGGCCGATCTTGTGGGCCAAAAACAAATTGGGCTTGCATATTGGATTTGATGATTGGTGCAGGGAATAAGAAATTTTATAAAGGGTGGCATGACATTCCAATTTTGTATATGTGATTTTTGAAAATATATTAATAATTATTAATATATAATAACATACATGAGATTGAATTATTTTATATTATAAATCTAATAGAAGAAAAAAATAAGTATAAACAAAAAATCTAAGAAAGAAAGAACTACAAAATTACACTTACAAGTAATATTATGTACTAAAATTTATATTTAATATTATTAAATTAAACATAAAAATTCTGAATTTTCAAGTGGGGGCATGTACGCTCCTCAGTAGAGTGTGGCAAACGGTCCGGGCTAAACGAGCTTTTGCCCAGATCGGGACCGTTTAGACCAGACCATTTTACCCATTTCAGAAAACAGACGGACACGGACGGGTTGGGTGTCGAAAACGGGCAGTCCGGACTTTATCCGTGTAACAAAACAGGCGGTCCAGTTTTTAAATACGCAAAACAGGCGATACGGGCTTTTGTCCGTATAACCCGCGAAATTAAATCCGTTATTCCTTTCCCAATTTTGTCTCGTCTCTCTTGTCTCTCGTCTCCCGTCTGCGTCTCCATATCTGTTCTGTCTCTTTCGTCTCTCATCTGTTCCGTCTCTCTCGTCTCTCTCGCTCGTCTCTCGTTTCTCTCACTCGTCTCTCATATGTTCCGTCTCTCTCGCTCTCGCTCGTCTCTCTCGCTCTCGCTCGTCTCTCTCGCTCTCGCTCGTCCTTAATTCCTTTCCCTAATCCTCATTTTCTGAATTTCATTTGGACTGCATTTTCGGAAATCCTCATTTTTGGTTCCATATCTGTATTCTTCGTTGGACTCCCAGACCCCAATGGCCAGAGATTATGAGTATGGCTCCGGGCTTTCCCGTGAAGACCGTTCGCTAGAACGATTCGAGGGAATGGTGGCTTCTTACAAGGTTTCCCTTGAAGGTTTCGTTTCCCGTGAAGGTTTCGTACAGCTAAATTTGAGATTGAGTTGGGTGACCGGAAATGACAAGAAATTTCATTGTCATTTCCCTATTCTTCGTTGAGAAAAACTTCTCCACTTCGGTGAAAAACTTCTCCACTTCGGTGAAAAACTTCTCCACTTCGGTGCTGGATGTGAAATTTCATTGTCATTTGAGAAATTTCACTTCTCCACTTCGGTGCTCGCTGAGAAATTTCATTGTCATTTGAAGTTTTTCTTTGTCATTTTCGTATTCTTTGTTGAAGGTTTCCAAATGTGAAATTTCTCCACTTGGGTTAGTTTGCAATTTGCATTTTGCTGTTTTTTTTAAACGGGCAGATACGGGCTAAGCGGGCTAAGCCCGTATCCGCCCGTCAAAAAATGGTTCAGAGCAGATCGGACGAAAAAAAACGGGCGGGCTTAGGCCCACTCGTTTTACAAAACGGTTCGGTCCGGGCTGCAGTCCCCTAGACCATTTATAAAAACGGGCGGGCAGGATTTAGCCTGCCTGCCTGTATGCCGACCTCTACTCCTCAGCCCTTAACGAATCTATCTCACTAGGGAATCATCAATCAATACATTATATGAACTATGTATGTAAATATGAGCCCATCTAATGTAGGTAAATATTGGACCAAGTAGTGTGTGTAAATATATAAATACATACCATCAATAAAACTTCCTCAATTATATATATATAAAAAACATCCATTGCACATGTTTAAAAATAACAGATAGTGGAAAAAAGTTTGTCTGTCGAAAGAACCCTTGAACCTGAACCCCAATCCCCATGTCCGGCGAACATCGAACGAAGGCCAATCCGGCAACCCTGAAGGTCAAAAATAAGGATTTGCTGAGTCCTGATGCCATGGATATCACCGAGAGTCCTGATTTCGTTCAGATCGAAGCCCCTCTTCCTCCTTCCGGTCGGCGGATGAGAGGGTTTCAGAACCCTTGACGGAGACAGATCTAAATTCCTGGCAGGCCAACATGACCCCGATGTCTCCCACTGATAAGGTTCCGAAAGATCCCCTTCTCATAGAGGTTGGGCGGCAAGTTCAGACTCCACCTGGCTCCGGAGCCTCTCCCTCTGTCCTGTCGTTCCGGGAGGCTCTTGCACCAAAAATTCCTGAGGAACAAGGAGGTAAGAGCCTATTTACACGGATGCCCATTATGGTAGCTACTGAGGATGTCCAACACTCGACGGTGGACGATAAACACTGTGTTACCTTCTCCGATAAAATCAATCGAGCTATGGATCAGAATATGGAGTTTAAGGTGTATATCAAACCGCTGAAATAGGTTACGAGTTCAAATTCCTTTATCAGAAGTTAATTTCACTTTGGCAACCAAGAGGTAATATTCATCTGTTAGATGTTGAAAGAGGATATTACCTAGTGAAGTTGGATTATAAGGAGGACTATATAAATGCTCTACTTGGAGGCCCCTACTCGATTGTAGGACACACGCTGAATGTGCATCCCTGGCATCCTGCTTTTGACACAAGATCTGGTCATTTAGAGTCAGTCATCTCTTGGATTCGTATACCTGGTTTGCCTCCTCAATTTTTCCAGGATGCTTTACTTCAGGAGATCTCCAGACCTATCGGTTCTTATCTGAAGGCCGACACACACACCATCCAGGCTACCAGAGGGCTATATGCTCGTATTGCTGTCCGTTTGGATCTCACGAAACCTCTAGTGTCATGTGTTGTGGTGAGGGGGTTGAATATAAAATCTGCTATGAGGACCTTAATAATGTATGCATCGGATGTGGGATGTTCGGACACCTGGTGAACTCCTATTCTGCAGTTAAGGGAACTCTGGGGTCTTTGCCAAAAGGGGACAACACCGCTGCTGAAAATGTATCCAAGGGTCATATTCCAGATGATAACTTGGAAGGGGATGATGCCCAGGGGAAATTATCGGAGTCTCTGCCACCTGATCCATCACGGGTAGCCGGTGATATGCCTTGACTGATTGCTGAAAAGAAACGCAGGAGCCCCAGAGCTGGAGCTGGTGGAGCTGTTTTTCCCAGTAATAAAAATTAGTTTAATTTCGGTGCTAACCCGCGTTATGCTGTGCTTGCAGGCATTGCAGATTTTGGAGTTCAGAATGATGTAATCTCGGCTCCAGCAACCACCTTGGTACAACCTCTGCATCCTGCACACCATTTTGCATATAACAGTAAGCCCAAAGTTGGGGCAAGGAGAGTCAAAACACAAACTCAGTGTGATGGTAAGCTTAAAGCTAAGTTGATCCCACGGCCAAACATGGATACCTCTCCTCCGCCCAAACGTAAACATCCAAGGAATTCCACACCGAAACTCAGCCATCAGAGTGCTGCAATGGCACCAGAACTGTCCATCCCATCCTCCTCTACAGCCTCCACAATCACCCCGAATACTACCGGTGACCCCTCAATCCTTCCGGATGGTTCTCCTATTCAGTCCCATATTGCTATCAATGTTCCTCATCCACTCTCAATAGACTCTGCTGGCTCTCCTACTCAGCTAGCTCAGGCTGCAACCAAAGTACCACACACCTGGGGCTTTCATATTATGAGATCCTCCGTAGTTCCTTCTGGGAGTGGTCCAGTTTTGGCAAAAGATATTATTCAACAGGAGGAGCCTCCCGATAATACGAACATGAACATTGACCCTGGTACGTAGCCGGATTCAGGTATGCTGACTGACACTGGAATGCATTTGGATGCAGGTATTCTGACTAATTCTGGTATGCTGGTGGATCATGTTTCTGGAGGTGTATCCCCTCCGGCAAGGGAAGACCAGCTTCCTTTGCTTGGGCAGACTCTATAGCTTCTTAGTCTATAACTCACAGTATTTCCCTATCTGTTTTATGGATTTTCACATTCTATCTTGGAACGCCCAAGGCGCTAATAATCTGCATACTATCGGTGCTTTGAAGGATATTATCAGGATTCGCAAGGTTGATATGCTATTTATTTTTGAACCCCGAACAAGTGGTCTAGATGTTGAAAGGATTATTACCAGCATCGGAGCTGGTTTCTGCAGATCCTTCCGCATTGAAGTTGTTGGATTCTCTGGGGGTATCTGGATGGTTTGGAAAGAGCACACGGAGGTTACCATCTTAAATTACTATTGGCAGTTTATTCACGCAGTCGTCTCCCCACCAGGGATTCCTAGCTTCTGTGCTGCTGCAGTGTATGGATCCCCGAATCCCAAAATTAGGCGCTCGTTGTGGGAGGAATTGTCAAGGATTTCAGATGATACTACACTTCCGTGGGTTTTGACTGGAGATTTTAACCCGTTCCTAACCACTGCTGATAAAACTGATGGGAAATTTTCCACAGGTTGTTGTCAATTTAGAGAGTAGCTTAAGTATGCTTATGTATGCCCCTTGGACGTCTTTGGGTCCCGTTTCACTTGGCGAAGA
Source organism: Pinguicula primuliflora (assembly GCA_025802335.1). Lineage (NCBI taxonomy): Eukaryota > Viridiplantae > Streptophyta > Magnoliopsida > Lamiales > Lentibulariaceae > Pinguicula > Pinguicula primuliflora. The sequence goes on from JAOYMZ010010957.1 coordinate 4,858, forward strand.
GGTACTTGTCATGAGCGCATTGACTGGGTTATTGCAAATCCAGCTTACCTACACTTATTTGATGGATGCGAAGTGGCACATTTACCTCGAATATGTTCTGATCATTCACCCATACTTCTTCAGATGAGCAGCCTCGAGGACCCGCATATTAATAGGTCATATTTCAGATATCTCAGAGCCTAGGAAACACATATTCATTAGAAAGACTGGCTGAATTCACATTGGACTAACGATTTACCTCTGGTGGAAGGACTTACTAATCTGGTAGTTCATCTCCCGGACAGGAAAGAATCTCATTTTGGGGATGTCTTTCGGGCCAAAAGGAAACTCTCCAACCAAATTCAGGGGCTGCAGAAGGCCATTGAAAACCAGCCGACTAATTATTTGCATAGTCTGGAAGCTAAATTGCTCCGAAAAATGGAAGAAATTCTCACTCGGGAAGAGTTACTTCTCAGACAAAACTCGCGCTGCAATTGGATTACATTGGGTGACCATACATCTACTTATTTCCACTCCAAACACAAGTCCAGGCCAGGCAGGAGGAGAGGTTTTTGTATACAGCTCGCCGATTTATCATGGTGCTCAGACAGCCTAATTCTTATACAGGAGGTCACGGAATACTATAAATAGGTGTATGCTGTGCAATCAGAAACTATAAGGGATCAGTCCATATATTCACTTTCTGGAAGATTTCACCCGATTCCTAAGGAGGAGTGGTGTCTTCTGAGTCAAGAAGTTGAGCCAACTGAAATTAAAAAGGCTCTTTTTGACATGGACCCTGACAAGGCACCGGGTCCCGACGACTTTTCAGCAGGATTCTATTAGCACAATTGGGATATAATCTTACCATCTCTGATTGTTTTTGTGATGTAGGTCTTTCGTACAGGTGAAGTCCCGGAGCTGGCTAATAAAGGAATGGTTTCTCTGGTACCCAAGATTACTAAGCCGGAAGCATTTGGACACTTCAGACCTATAACACTCATCAATCTATCCATCAAAGTGGTCACAAAGGTGATGGCCAACCGTTTCAAAAGAGTCATGCCAATGCTGATTTCTCAGAACCAGGCTAGCTTCATTCGTGGAAGGTCGATCACCGAGAATATCATCATGGCTCAGGAAGCTATACATACAATGAGGACTTCTAAAAGCAGAACATCGATGATGGCGATCAAAATCGACTTGGCAAAAGCTTTTGACAGAGTTGAATGGCCGTTTATTCATGAAGCACTCACAGATGCAGGATTCCCTCTTATGCTGATCAGAGTGATAATGTCTATGTTAGAAACCAGTTCTACTCAACTCATATGGAATGGCTTAAGGGGGCCAGAATTTAGGCCTCAGAGGGGGTTGAGGCAGGGTGATCTAATATCTCCTTACCTCTTTATACTGTGCTTGGAGAGATTGTCTTAGAGTATCCACGCTGCGGTCAACCAGGGCAGATGGAAGCCTCTAACTTTTGGTCGAACAAAATGGCCTCTGTCACACTTACTGTTTGCCGATGATCTAATCCTATTTGCTGAATGTTCTGCTAAACAAGCAATGCTTATCAGGGAAATTCTGGATTCTTTCTCAGCCTCTTCGGGCCAAACTGTTAACACCTCTAAGTCCGTATTCTGGACCCTCCCACAACCAATCCGATCTTAGCAGCTGAGGTGGGAGACATTTTGGAGATTAATCAAGTTGAGGATCCGGGGATATACCTTGGAGTCCCTATCCTACATGGTCGGGTGAGAAAAGAGACGCATGCTAAATCATTGTTGAAAATGAGAAAGAGGGCTGCTCAATGGACCAAGTGGCACATCTCACTTGCAGGGTGTTTAGAACTTTGCAGAACCGTGCTTAGTGCCATTCTGTTGTACCATATGCAGACTACTTTTGTCCCAATTGCCACAGGTCTGGAAATGGACCGAGTGGTTCGGGAGTTCCTCTGGAATGGCTCCTCTGACCGACAGGGTCCCTCCATGGTTAACTGGGATACGGTTTGTCTTCCTAAGTCCAAGGGAGGCCTTGGGATTCAGAAAACTCGGGATACAAACCGCGTCCTAATACTAAAATTGGCATGGGAATTGTTTACGGGAGATGGCAGAATGTGAACTGAGCAATTTCGGGCGAAATATTGCATAAAAGACCGAGGAGCATATGTACTGCAGCTTAACAGTAAGGGATCACATATCTGGTCCTGTTTGGTTAAATGCCTGGTCACCATACGGGACCACGCTATTTGGCTGGTTGGGGTTGGAGATCGAGTCCGATTTTGGGAAGACATCTGGTGGCCATTTACCGCCCCCTGTTTGAAGAAGCGTGTGATCCAGTTAGGTAACAATGATCTGGAACTAACCGTTAATAACTTTCTTGATGTTGCAGGGGACTGGGACATTACCAGGCTTCGTGGAATGCTGCCAGCGGAGGTTGTAGCACAAATTCTTACAGTTTCCCCACCATCCAATGAGGTCGCTCCGGACAGACTTGTATGGAGACACTCGGATAGTGGACAGTTCACATGCTCATCAGCTCGAACCTGGATCCAATATCAACCTGCTGCTCAAGAAGATCCTTTCTGGAGAAAGTTGTGGCAATTCCAAATCCCGGAGACCATCAAGGCCTTCCTTTGGAGACTCATGCATAATGCGGTCTGGACAAACGCTGAGAGACACAGAAGGGGGATTTCCTTCTCTAATGCTTGCCATATTTGCTCCCACTGTGAGACCATTCTGCATGCTTTACGTGATTGTTATCGTTGCAGGGAAATATGGGGATAGTTTAATCCCCCTAGCTCCTTATATGATACACAATCACACCAGGAATGGATTATTTCTAACCTAATCTTGTATTCAAGTTCTACTCTTTGGCACGTTACCTTTAGTTTGTCTTGCTGGAAGATTTGGAACTCCAGGAATGCTGAGATTTTCCAAAACCAGGCCATCAAAGGAAAGGATTTATATCCGGCAATTATGGCCTCGGTGACTGAAACACAATGAGCCTTCGCACTGCATTCCATGCAACTCCGGAATAGAGCGAATTCCACACCACATTCAATCCTAGTTTCGGACCCTAGTAATCTCCCTCCCCCATCTTTTGTCTTGCAGGTTGATGGAGCAGTCTGTAAACATAACAGACGAGCAGGTTGTGGAGGAATTTGGAAGGATAGCAATGGCTCTCCTCGAGCTAGATTTTTCGGGTGGATTGGAATCTGCTCCAGTACTACAGCTGAGTTCTGGGCGGTCCTTCACGATCTTCTCTTTGCCAAACGGAAATAGCTGATGCATGGGGTCATTGAATCAGATTGTAAGACTGTGGTGGATGCTATCCTGGAAGTATCGTGAATATACTGCACCAGGGCCTCATTCATAAGATCCAGGGTCTACTTCGTGAGCTATCTTGTTCCATTCGACACTGTCCACGCAACCTATTACCTGAGGCGGATGTGCTTGCTAAGTGGGGACTTGCAAATACTGGAATTGGTATACATTTCCTTGAACCTAATGCTTCAGCTACATTATGCACAGGAGAAGCAGCTAAGCAGGGAAGAGTTCCGGATTCTCAATCTCAACAGCCTGATTCGGATTCATTTACAGATACTACGGACAGCGGGACTTCCTCGCTTCATCATTTCAGGCCGCCTTGACAGATATGGAGTTTGGATTGTGTTTTTGTTTAGTTTTTTCTTTTCTTTTTGAACTGGCCATGTCGGCTTCCAATATATATATAAAAAAGTTGGAAAAATAAGTCAAAGGCGTCACCAAGAATTCAAACCAACCAAAAAAATAAAAGAAAACGCTTTTATCTTAAAAAAGACGTGTTTGCCAACTTAAAGTTGGTTATAATAGTTAGTTGCCTATCATCTCACATATCTTAATTATGGTAGTTAACAACTATCGGTATTCCAAGATGTGATGCTTTGTCCACCGGTCTTTTGAGGATCGATCTTTTTTAAAATATAAAATTATGTGTATTAATTTTATTATATTTATGTTATTGTATATAAAAAATAGAAATTGCTATATAAATTGTCATTATAAATAAATTCGTGGAGAGTGATTCTCATGTGTTTAATGTTGTTGTGCTCTATAAATAGTTAATGTGCTTAATTCTAATCTGAGCAATTAATCTGACAATCTGACGGTTCACATTAAATGGATCATTTAAATCATTTGAACTGAAACATCTAATTTCAGCCATCAGATTGTCAGATTAATGACTCAAATTAGAATGAAGTACAATAACATTGACCATCTAAAAATTTCATAGCCAACACATAATTATCAATAAAAAATATATTTAAAACAATTATACACACAATATGACAAAACAAATTTCATAAACTATTGTTGCGTTGTAACAATTCGTCTATGTGAAGAGCAAATTCCATGTTCGCATACAAATTGCGATAACGGTGGGTGTGTTAGGATTCCGAGTAGCGTATGATGTACTTGGAGCATCTTGCGACGTGCCAACACCTAGCTGTAGTGTCGGGCTATAAGGTATCAGATTTTTATTTATTTATTATTAGTAGTAATTATTTAATTTTATTTTTAATGGTAATCTAATATATAAATATATATAATTATGAATCAAGTAATATATATGTTAATGTAAACCAACCCAATTAAAACTGGGCCGGTTGGTGATATACAAACAGGTAAAGAACTAAAGTTAGGGCCCAAAATTTATTTTAAAGAGTATGGATTCATGGGCCGAGCAACTAGCAAGTTATAAGGAAATGTTTGGCCCTGAACTGTAGCCCTAATGACTGACGGTATAAGATATAGCGTCGCCTCCCATCCTTACTTACGTTCTTGTCGTTCAGGGTGTACGCAAGCCGAAGGAAGAGGAGGGACGAGGTAGAAAGCAATAGATCCAGGCTCTAGTGGAGGTGATCGAACCTGAGGTAGGTGGTTTGGGTCTAACACGCGGGGGAAATTGGGGAGATGGGATGTTCGAGTCGCAGTGCGTCTCGGCCATTCTGGTCTCACCGTAATTGGGGTTGAGTGTTGTACGCGTTCGTATGCGAGTTTCGAGCTGAATAAGGTGCAGACCCTCCTACCGGAGAGTTGGAGTCGCCGAATCGGCGACGCGTGAACAGTGTTGGGTGCGTCTCCGGTTACGGAAATTGTGGGGACAAGTTCCAGTATAAAAAAACAAAACTTGGTGTGAACTCTGTTTTTTCTTATTTGTCTATGTGAAATCTGTGCTCTTGCGTGAGATTTGTTCTGGTATGACGCCGTCTGTTGAATGCGGGTCCTTTGCGTGATTGGGTAGTCGATCCGAATGTTGAATTTGTGTATGGGTGACAGAGCACCCTGCTTCATGGGTGTTTCAGGCCGCCGCGAGTGCGGTTCGGGATGCGTCCTCCGCTGGGGGAAATGGCGCTGTCGGAAAGTGTTTGTGTCGGAAATTGTGAAATTCGTATGCGGGTATTATCGTGTGCCTGTGTGCTGTGTGGTTAACGGCTGTGTGCCAAAGGATGGAAGTCCTGAGTTGCTTGAGTTGAATGACTGTGTGTCTTGTGCATGCGGAGTTGTGAATTATGGTTGATAATGCAACTGTGCGTTGCTTTGGTTTGCGGCTGTGTGCCAAATTGTGAACAAACTTGTGGCTGTGTGCCTAGTTTGTGGAAACCGAAGGCTGTGTGCTGGGTTTGTTGGTGGAGAGGATGGCCGGAGTGCCGACAACCTGAGGTGGTTGTGGAGTGGGCGTGCGCCTGATGTGGCGGCGGGGCGGTGCATTCCTGGGCTGAGGTGCCATGGTTTGCACAGCCCACGGGAGTGGCTGGGTGCCAACAAAATCCGTCCTTCATGTAAGGGATGGTCAGCTTAGGGTCTTGCACCTTCTACTGCGGCTGAGGTGCCGGGTGGTTGCTGCCGGACATGAGCTGAGGCTGGTGATGTTGTTACCTTGTCGTGATTTTTTTTTGTGTTTGGTTATTGATTGTCTGAGTTACAAGAATGGTTTTTACCTTGCGTACATGATAGAGGTAGGTTTCTTTTTGTCTGTTACTTTCTTGGGTAAAAGATAATGGTTGAATTCTTGTTTGATATGGTTGAAATTGAGAAAACCTTCAGTTTAGCTCATGTGACTAAAATAGTTGAAAAATTGATGTTTGAGGGATAAATTCTGATTGTTTAGGATGAAGTTACTTAATTGCGATTAGATCCGAATATTAAATCCTAGTGAGCTTCAGGAGGAAGCTCACCCCCTATTGTGGTCTTTGTATGCAGAATCAGAGTCCGAGGGCCCAGAACAGGAGTGAAAGGCCTTGATCCAAGGTGAAACGGAGTGGTGGTGATATCGGGCTACTTTGGGCTTCATGTTTTGGTTTAGAAGCATATGTAATATGGAAATATTTTGTATGACGAAGGCTACGTTGATGTTTGTGTTATTGTACAGTAATGGACTATTTTGAATTGTTGGGCTTATTTACGGTGTAAAAGAAACGGGCTCGAGTGAAGCCATGGGCTTCACTGCCCTAACGAGCTCAAAAATCCCATGAGCGGATTTTTCGGTTCGTTACACGAACTACACATAACATGTACAAGAGTGCTCAATAGCGTCCACTCGTAGTTTGGTTGCGAAGAAGGATCTATCGGACCCTACAGCTGGCACCGCATAACAGCTAGATACTGGTCGAGGAACTCTCGAAACTGACATACGGTCTCACAAGAATCTCTGATCTCCTGCCCACAATGATGCTGCAATAGATATGGATAAATATGTATTAATAAACCAAACAAAATAATTTTACATAAATAAAAATAAGTAAAATAATTTTACTGGGATAGCGAGGAATGAATAATAGTCATAGGGTACACCGGTCTCTGACACTGAAATAAGAAGTGTAGTATAGCCGTCGATGCTGTAAAAATCATCCTATATATGCAGACTCCCATCTGCTCAGCACATCCGCTAAAGCCGGATCCCCACAAATATGGCGTTGCCAATCGGTCCACATCTAGGTGTATCATCTCAACAGCTCACACCAATCCCGATGTCTCCTGCTAGTATCCATCATGTGCGCCAGCATCTCTCCACATCTGAACCCTCGAGTGGAACTTTCTAGAAGCAATATCAAACTGGAGTGCACCTGCAGCTGAGAAGACTTCTTTGTCCCTCAATCATGTAGCAGTCACGCACAAACTAGAAGGGCTATCTGGTAAATCTTGAAAACCATCGTCTATACATTGGAAGAGCTTCATTTGGGAGCAGAGACTTGAATTTTATCACATGGGAGTCGACACCAGAAACCAGATCCAGTTCAGAGAACCAGTTGGAGGCATGGGATCCAGTTCTGCATCAGCTACCTCAGTGGCTGCTATGGGCTGCTTCTCTGCTATTCTTCTGTTTTATTAGCTCATGCTTATAGCATGAGCTAAGTTTAATTAGCTTTAAGGCTCAATTGAGTCGAAACTACATATTTTGATTCAGATATTTGATTTTAAATATCATCTATCTCATTCGGTTCATGTGTGTGTTCTGATTTATAAGTTCATATCATTCTGATCAAATCTTATGAACTATATGCGTGGTTTATACATGTTGAGGAATCACTTGTGTAGATAGGACACCGGTCACACTCACACCTTTGCCTTTGGGGGCGGACCCCTAGCTTTAGGCGCCATATTTAAACAAACAGTTCAGATTGATCTTATCTTCCCTTTCATGTATGGAGGTGAGGCTGTGAAGCTAAAATGCCCCTTGTGAATGGTAGACTGGCTGGCATACCTCGAAAGAGCCCCAGCTATACATGAGTTTGATGGTTGATTGCATGAGAGATACATGATAGATAGCGTTGAAGTTAGAATTGAAACATGTTAGTTAGGTAAAATACAGTCGTCCTTGAATCAGTCCTCCAATTGTTGTCTTATATCTTGATCTATTGCAATTTAGATTTTGTTATCTTCATAGCTATTAAACCTTATTTTCTTAGCTTTCCAATGAAATTGGTTTCACCTCATTCTGATTATTCTTCTGAAAGATATGCACTCCTGAACTGACTGATATACTTATGAAAACTGATTGCCAAGCATGTATTGACCTTGCTCCTCGTGGACCTTAACCCTTGCTCACTAGCATTGTATTATAATTTATGCATGTACACTTTTCACGCATCACAGAGCAAGTACATATATGAGTTATTATTTAAAACTAAGATGCTCGGAGCAAAGCCAATACAGTTGCCCTCGTCTACTGATACTCGAGCCAGGGATTTGATGGGGGACCCTCTCTCACCTGTAGAGATTATACTCTACTGGAGTACCGTAGGAGTTCTTCAGTACCGCACTCTCACTCGATCAGAGATTGCCTTTCAGGTTAATCAGTTGTGTCAATATCTCCAGCAGTCCCTTTCATGTCACTGACAAGCAGTAAAATGCATACTTCTCTATCTCAATGAGTCCATCAATCATGGCCTTCTATTTACCAAAGCAGCCTCATCTACTCTTACACTTGAGGTGTTTTGTGATGTCGATTGCGCAGGGGTTAGACAAGATCGTCGCTCTACTTCAGGTTTTGGTGTCTTCTTGGGTTCAAATTTGATATCTTGGACAGCAAAATAGCAGAATGTGGTAGCTCGGTCGAGTATCGAAGCCGAGTATCGATCCTTAGCTCACACTATGACTGATCTGTATTGGACTCGAATGATTCTGAAAGATCTACGCATAGTCATGTCTCAAACTCCTGTGATCTGGTGTGATAACTTGGGTGCCATGTCCCTAGCATTGAACCCTGCTTTTCATGCTTGAACCAAGTATATAGAAGTTGACTACCACTTTGTTCGTGAAAAAGTGCAGAATAAGGACATTCAACTCAAGTATATCCCTACTAAGGACCAGGTTGCAGGCATCTTTACTAAAAGATTGGGCACTTCTCGTTTTTTGGATATAAGAGACAAGCTGACAGTTCGGTTCCTACTCGTTAGCTTGAGGGGAGGTGTTAAGGAAATTAAGAAATCATGATCAAGGAAGATTTAGCAAAGATATACAATTTTAAAGTAGATATGTATGAAAAGATTGTATGGATACACATGGTAGAGAATTCATACCATCTAGGACTCTAGAATTTGTTTATATAATGTCGTACAAGATGATGAACAAAATAAGAAACATATCTCCCGTTTTCTGCAGACTCTTGAGTACTTTTGTTTTCTTTCATCCCACACCGATTTGGGAATGAAAGAAATATAGGTTTAAATAGGAATGTGGTTTAGAATCAAGCACATTGGGTTCAGGGTTTTTATGAGGATAACTCACATTCCTACCAAATTAACTCCGCATGTGCACCCCCACACACAAGACTCACAAGATGTGGGCTCGATTTATTCAAAATCTGCTGATCCACGAGATGCGGGTCGGGCGGTTCGAGACCCGAATAATGGGTCATGCCAGATTTCTACACCCAACTCTAGTTAGCCTTTTTGGAGGTGCTGTTTTTTTGCTGTGGAATGGGTTGCTCAGCTGCAAAAAACAGTACGAGGAACCACCGAGATATTGTGATGTTCTTCACTGGATTTAGTACCAACATGATTAACTTCGTAAAAATTACTGGAATCTGCAGCGGTGCCATAAGTTAGCGAAAAAAAAATCAGTTTCGTCTGATTTTGCCTCCATCTGATCCGCCCAATTCTAGACTGTAAGGGAAGATTCGGTTCTGCAAGCTGGCTGCTCTGAATATTTCCATTGCTCTGAATGTTCAACTCTAAAATTTTGTCTTCGATTGCTTAATATTAATAAATGTATTCCCATAACCTTCCTTATTCAAAATACCAAGGTCTTTCGTGAATTGTTGTATGCTTATTATTGAAAATTAAACTCTGTTATTATTGAAAATGTTATCATTAAGAGTTTGATCTTAATATATTAATTTTTCATTGGTAATGTCAATTCCAATAACATTGATGTAATATGATCAGAATTTATTGTGTGTGGCTTTTTTATATCAAAAAATAAATAACATACAAATATCATTATTCATTCTTAATACTTATGCAATAACACAATTATTATTATAGGAAACACCAAGCTGCGTGGTGGGCGGACGACAAGACAAGAGACGGACGATTGATCAGCCGAGAGAGCCTCAAGTAAGGCAAACTATGATGAAGTATCCAATCCATTTTTTTATTCTTTTTTTTGTGTGTGTTATTGATCCTTGATTTCAACTCTTATACATTCACTAAGCAGAGAACCCCTTCCATCCTTTTTATTCTTTTCTTCCTCGCCAATTCAACGGTGCAACCTGGAATTCGAAAACAACAATCAGTTAGACGACATAAGGGCGGGCACTTGCCATAATTCATATACATATGTTACACTTACTTGGAACAGTCGAGTGATGGGCTGTAACGGTATGGAAAGTTGATACCACATTTGTCCGGGAGTCCGTTGATTAAATACGCATTGACGCCGAATGCCGGAGCCAGACTCTTCAGGCACACACAGGCGGCCTGGAGATCAGCTGTTTTTGTGGTTGCAGCATTGAGATTCTTGAGAGCATCGCAGCAGGATGGGGGGAGTGTGCCACCCCTCTGTACATAGCCCACGCAAGACGAGACTTTTGCTAGAAGCCGGCCGCAGGTTTCGGCTGCTTGAGTTGGAGGAGGAGACACAAGAAAACAAACGAGAACAAAGCAGAGGAGAGTTAGAACGGATGCTGATGAACCAGACATGATTGAGGTTTAGGTTTGGTTTCAGTGCGTAATGGAGTAGTGGTGGGAGGTTTGTATAGGGGATGGATGACAAGTTCGGTCTAGGCTCCATGTGATTTGGCCATTCCATTGATTATCGTTCGGTTTTGAAGCATCACATGTTTGTATGATAATGGTTAGCCAACCTTGCAAAAAGTTAACAAGTTATAACATCGAGTTTAGTCGTTACTAAGTCACAAAGTCACTCATGAGGATGACTTTGGAGAAGTCATATAAAATACAACTTTTCGTGAACGTGCATCCAATTAGGTGGTAGAAAATAAAATTAGATGAAAATATTGAACTTTATTTTCCAGCACTCGTTATTACACCTAAAATGTCATGAAAATTGGAATAAAAAAATGGTGGTTGTAGGGTTTAGGTCTGACCTACAACTACTAGACTGATGTCCATCAGAATTTTTTTTTGTACGAGACGTTATATACCAGACAACATTTTTTAGGTGTCGAATTCTAATTTTGTCCGTCGGATCAACAGTGTACGGTCAGAATTTAAACACTCATTAACTTAAGTGATCCAATTTTGGGCGTTAGGTTAACATTGGACGGACACGATTAGAATTCGACACCTAAAAAATTTTGTCCGGTACATAACGTACCACACCTGAAAATTTTCGTGGTGTCCCTATCAAGTTCTCACAAACTCGTAAGTCAAATATCTATAAGACAACGACTATGATATGTCTTTTATCCAATTGGGCTAAAGGATCACAATAGATCGTTGGGCCATCTTCTCAACAACACTGACATAGCCATTGGGCTTGGGCCATGACTAGAATTTTATTACATACAAAGGAAGTATTTAAGAAGGGCCCTTCATGGCGGCTCGAACGGAAAGTTGATGTGGTTGTCCGCCCAGCTTGTGAATGTTTTTTTTATAAGTAAAAATTTTTATTTATCGTATAATCATTTACAGTTTAGAATGGAATTTTCTGCCATCTCGTTCTCTTCATTTCCCCCAATTTGGCTCATACATCAATCCCACAATCTCAATTAGGGCCAATGCATCACGTCTTCATCATTTCACCAAAATCATCTCCTCTTTAGAAGGCTCATTCGTGGCTTCTCCTCCGCAGACAGAGGCCAGGCTTGCGGCACCACTCTGAGAATCCAGTCTGGAGTTGAAGGAAGTTCTTTACTCTGAAACCCAACCACAATCGAAACTTCACCAAGTCTGCACTCTTCTCCAAATTGAAATCAATTTGGTTGAAAATCTTTGCGTTTCTGCACCTCCAGAGCTCCCACATAACCTGTTGTCAGACTGCATTCCAGCACAACCTTGACCATGATTGAGGACACCTCGTCATATGCTGTTGCAAAGATAAGTCAATAGGTATTTGTGGCATTACTTGTATCCAGGAATAAATCTTTGTCCATAACTGATGTGAAATTGGGCAATTTAAGAAAAGGTGCTCCTCTGTTTCGTCCTCTAAATCACAGGATGGGCATAGTACAGTGGGGAGCATAATTCCACGCCTACTCAAGTTCATTCTGGACGACAGTCGAGATTGCAGCAGTCTCCAGGTAAAAGCACATATTTTCGTCGGCATTAATTTGTTCCAAGCTTGTCCAGTATCTGCATGTGTAGTGGACCAGTATTCTTGCTTTAGGGTATCGTACATACTGCTCACCGAAGTAGGCTTGTGAATGTTACTAACAGCTTGAGGGGAGAAGAGCCTGAGAGGACATAGTGAGTTAGAGCCCCTCGACGTCGTGCCTGGGTCTGGATCAAGATCAGTCCGGTGAATAGGGTCCAGAGCTCCAGGAACAAGAGTAATCTCTCCGTGAATTGGCCACCCATCCGCCCGCCTTGCATGCGGGATGGTTATTTTACCGTCAACGTCTCCCCAGATGTGTTGAGGTGGAGCTTTACTGCCATGAATTAGAGTACTGTTGGAGAAGTTGTCGGGTCGTAAACCCATTATCCTGAGATTAAGAAGGCAACAACCGATTTCGAAGAAAGTCCAAAACCCTTTCTAAGGAAATCCTTCTTTTCCGCAAATCTAGCCTTAATTACCAGCTCTTGGTCATTCATAGGGTGTGGATGTTGAAATGGACTCCGCAGGTACATGCTGAGACTATGCAAGTCATTTGCCAATCTTGATTTTGCGAGATTATCCGCCTCCTTGCTGTTCTCCCTTCCAGTGTGATGAATGCTTCTAATGTTGCAGCTTTCAAGCAACAATCTTGTTGAGAAGTAGTTATGTTTGGATAAGGTAAGAATATGTATTATAAATCCTTACCTTATAGAATCCTGAATTTACGGGAGTTATGGGATAATGGGAATAATGGAGTCATGGGAGTCGTATGAGACTTGCCTATATATGTACACAATTGATGAATGAAAAACACAATACAAAGTCTTCCCGTGGACGTAGGCATTGCCGAACCACGTAAATCTGTGTCTATTTTTCTTAACATAGTATCGAAGCAGGGAAATTGATCCCTGTTCTCGTCATCTACCGCAGGCAACAAGCCGTGAATCATGTCCGGCAGGGAGAGCTCCAAGGAACTTATCCCCTGATCCGAAATCACCACTTTCTTATCTCAACAATTTGAGCAGTTTATGCAGAACAAGAAGGTACCTGATACTCAAGGAAATTCTCAGCAGTCTCAGCAAGAAGCAATCAAGCTTGAGAAGGATGACGCTTCTGCCATCATTGACCTAAAACTGAACAGTAGCAACTACGTGCTATGAGCGAGGATGATGGAACTGGCGATAATTGGAAGAGATCGCCTGGAATTCATAACTGGAAAAGCAAAAGAACCAGCAAAAACTGATTCCCAGTACAAATCATGGAGGCAACAGGACATACAAGTCTTCAACTGGATTACCAGATCGATTGAACGAAAACTGGTAAACCAATTCATCTACTACCCCAATTCATATGAATTGTGGAAAATACTTGAATGTACCTTCAATTCGGGGGAAGATTCGTTGTAAATATTTGATCTTGTGACAAAGACAGACCGAATTGTGCAAGGGACGATGAAAGTGGAAGAGTATTACTCACTGTGCAATTCATTATGGACTGAAATCGACCGACATCGGCCAAATCAAATGAGGTGCATTGAAGACATCAACGAGCACAACCGACTTCAATCCAAACATCGGTTATTCAAATTTCTAGCTGGATTCAATGCGGAGTATGAAGCCACTACAAGAGATATATTGAAGGAATGACCACTGCCCTCCATCGACGTTGCATATGCAACCGTGCGACGAGAAGCTACTCGCTGTCAGATATGGAAATCATCATCCAGCACGGTGTTTGGTGGCTTAAACACCAACCCTTTAGGCGACATTGGGACATGATTACCTGTTCATGGCTCAAAGATAGATAGTTACTGGAATCCTAGACCCGGTGGCAACATATCTCGTCCAATTGTGACACACTCAGATGATCGCCGATCAGAAAACACCGTCCATACCGGTGCCTCATCACACCAGCGACCGTTCTGCGACCACTGTCAAGCGGTCGGTCACTGGGAGAAATTCTGCTGGACAAAACATGGTTACCCAGGTCGTGGAGGCAGATGGGGTGGACGAGCAGCTATGGTCGGTGGGGCGGCCGCACTGCTATCACCGATGGCAGCCACGAACCTCCAACGACCAAATTTTCGGAAGAAGTTGGTGCTGCAAATCTCAGCCGTGGCCGGAATCGCGAAAAGGAAGGGATCTGAATCGAAACAATTGAGACCCGGCTACACAACCCTATGGAAGAGTCAACCTTGGCGACAATATAAATAAAACCAGGCTCAGGTGTGAAAATACGGAAATACCCCTCAAATATTTGTTCGGCGCGTTATTTTTTTGAAGGGTGCTTTGGTAATTTTGCCGGTAATTCTGAAATTGGGCCAGAAATTGACAGGAAATTTGGGCCGACGTCTTTGGACAGAAATAAATAAAATTTTGGGCCAAAAATTAATTTGTGTGCAGGTGGCCCGGCCCAGAATGCTGGAAACTGTGCTAACGCAAATTTTGTGCAGTAATTCGTTCCCCGGAAAAAATCTAAGTGAATTTTTGATTGTGAAGCTACGGATACTATTACATATGATGCTTCAGATATTATTGAGGTTCAAAAAACCCATAAAAAAGTTGTATAGACGACAAATGGTGACTTTGCCCTGGTGAAATGTGCGGGGATCATTGAAATTTCCCCGTTTATGAGATTATCTAAATGCGTATACATGCCGTCTTTATCATACAAGATCCTTTCAATCAGTCATATCTCGAAAGAACTTAATTGTGTTGTTCTCAAGTACCCGACATTTTGTCTTTTGCAGGATATTCGTTCGAAGGAGATCATTGGGCGTGATATTGAACGTGATGACTTGTACTATGTCGATGAAGTCGCTTCAGAGGGATGGACACTCTTGACTCATGAGTCACCTGACCCAAAAAGCTGGTTGTATCATCGTCGCTTAGGACACCCATCACATGTCTATTTACGTCGGTTATTTCCTAAGTTTTCTAGTCGTATTCTATTTTATTGCGAAACCTGTATGTTAGCAAAAAGTCATAGACAATCTTTTGTGTCAAAATATTCTCGTGTTCAGAAATTATTCTCTTTAGTTCATTCCGACGTTTGGGGATCGTCTCGTGTGATTGGGGGACAAGGCTATCGATATTTCTTATTATTCATTGATGATTGCACTCGTTTGACTTGGGTATATTTTTTAAAGAATAAATCTAATAGTTTTGAAAAATTCACCCATTTTTCTCGCATGATATCCACACAGTTTCACACAAAAATTTAGATCCTTCGGTTCGATAACGGGGTGAGTTTGTCAATCACCAAATAACCAAGTTTTGCTCTGATAATGGGATTATTCATCAGACCTCTTGTGCTTATTCTCCCCAAAAAAATGGGGTGGCTGAGCTGAAAAATCGATCTTTTCTAGAAATGACTCAGGCTTTAATGATTGAGTCAAAGGTTCCGTCCCTGTTTTGGCCTGAGGCCGTAGTTACCTCATTTTTCCTGTCAAATCACTTGCCTACCCAAAGTTTGAAGTTTCGTACCCCTATTCAAACATTGTCTGATTTTACTCATTTGCCACCTGCTATGTCGTTAGCATTCCGGGTGTTCGGGTGCACCGTTTATGTGCATATTCCTAAGATACATTGATCCAAATTTGATACTTGTGCGGAGAAGTGTATCTTTGTTGGGTATGTGATGAGCCTATTACATATGCATTTATAGGCTTATTTCACTTGTTCTTTTCGTTGATTTATTTACCTAAACACCTATTTTGCACCTCATTTCATGCTTAATTGTATAAATGCAGGACAGGAGCCTTATTTCAGAAGCCTGATGCAAATCAGTGATATTTGGCAAGTTTTCTGCTATTTTAGATGCAAGCTGTGCAGAACCAGAACAACAGATCAGCTAAAGTATATCCAG
This sequence comes from Pinguicula primuliflora, assembly GCA_025802335.1. Classification (NCBI taxonomy): domain Eukaryota; kingdom Viridiplantae; phylum Streptophyta; class Magnoliopsida; order Lamiales; family Lentibulariaceae; genus Pinguicula; species Pinguicula primuliflora. The sequence goes on from JAOYMZ010010957.1 coordinate 20,961, forward strand.
ACACGTTCTGGAGTATATGAAGAACAAATCTGGAGTATATTTTCTCACAAGGCTGAGTTGCAGCAATTGTGCAATGCAATTGCACATCTCAAAAGGTCCAAACCACCCCAGACTTGGCTGAGTC
>JAOYMZ010010967.1:0-21083 GCA_025802335.1 Pinguicula primuliflora
TTCTCCAGTCCCCATGCATCTTTCCTCAAAACACAGAGAAAACACATAAAGGAGCTATTGAGGACCATCTTTCTTCCTCAAGTTCCAATGGGGATTTTCCATTACTTCATTCTTTTGATGGCTTCTTTGATGGCGGTGGTGCTAAATTCAGCTGCTGATCCTCTCTCAGATGCTCTCCTGAGCTTAAAATCAGAGCTTGTGGATGAATCCAACAGTTTGAATGATTGGTCTTTTCTTCCTGGAACTCAGCCCTCAGGCCAAGCTCATGCCTGCGGTTGGACAGGGGTCAAATGCAGTGAAAACGCCTCCAGAATCATCTCTTTAGATCTGTCGATGAAGAATCTTGGAGGCTCCCTGTCAGGAAAACAGTTTCATCTCTTTGTAGATCTTCTTCATCTCAATCTGAGCCACAATTCCTTCTCCAATCGTCTCCCCCCCTCCATTTTCAGCCTCAAGAGCTTGACAACGTTAGATATCAGTAGAAACAACTTTTCCGGCCCTTTTCCAAGTGGAGTTTCGAGTCTCCACAACCTCGATCTTTTGGATGCTTTCAGCAACAGCTTTTCCGGCCAGTTACCGGCGGATGCCGCCCAGCTTGAACACCTCAGAGTTCTGAATTTCGCTGGGAGTTACTTCAGTGGGCCGATTCCTTCAGATTATGGTTCATTCAAGAACCTGGAATTCATTCACTTGGCTGGTAATTTCCTCACTGGAAGCATACCTCCTGAGCTTGGGAAGCTGAAGAAATTGTCTCACATGGAGATAGGATACAATTCTTATGAAGGTGGGATTCCATGGCAGTTTGGGAATATGAGTTCTCTTCAGTATCTTGACATTGCAGGAGCCAACATTTCTGGGCAAATCCCACTTCAATTCAGCAACCTCACCAGCCTTGAATCACTATTTCTCTTCAGAAACCAGCTGGATGGAATGATTCCAAAGGATTTAAGCAAAATGCTGGCACTCAAAAGCTTGGATCTTTCAGACAACCTTCTTTCAGGAACAGTTCCAGAGAGTTTTTCTGAGCTGAAAAACCTGAGCCTGCTGAGTTTAATGTACAATGACCTGTATGGCCCTGTTCCTCATGGCATTGCTATGCTTCCAAATCTTGATACTCTACTTATATGGAACAATTACTTCACAGGCCCACTCCCTGAGGATTTGGGGAGATTTTCAAAACTCAAGCATATAGATGTTTCCACAAATTTTCTTACTGGCACCATTCCAGAAGGTATATGTGTGGGAGGGGAGCTGCAAAAATTGATCTTGTTTTCAAACAATTTCACTGGTGGGCTATCTCCAGCTCTCTACAATTGCTCCTCCCTTGTTCGGATTCGTATCGAAGAGAATATGTTTTCGGGTGAGATATCTCTACAATTTGACAATCTTCCTCATATTACATATCTGGACTTGTCTAAAAATATGTTTACTGGAGGAATTCCTTCAGATATTACTGGAGCTTCTGAACTTCAGTACTTCAATGTGTCTTATAATCAAAAACTTGGAGGAATGTTGCCAGTTGACACATGGTCTCTATCTAATCTTCAGAACTTTTCAGCAGTTTCTTGTAGTTTATCAGGCAGTGTTCCTCCATTTAAGAACTGTGAATCAGTTACTGTTGTTGAATTAGGAATGAACAACTTTGTTGGAGAAATCCCACAAAGTGTATCAAATTGCAAACATCTTGTGAGGCTGGACATAGCTGAAAACAACTTGACAGGTCCCATACCAATGGAACTTGCTGATCTTCCCCTCATTAGCATTCTAGACCTGTCCCATAACAGTCTCAGCAGTGCTATACCGGCTCAATTTCGAGACTCTTTGAGCTTGGAACTGCTCAATGTATCCTACAATGACATCTCCGGCTCCATCCCTTCGAATGATAACTTCAGAAGAATGGATCAAAGTGCATTTGTTGGAAATCCACACCTCTGTGGGATGCCATTGAGATCTTGCCATCATGAAAGCAGGATTTCGGATGGGCTCGAATCCGGAAGTAGAAAAGCACAGAAGTCGGCTTGGATTCTAATATTATGTGCTGCCTCAGTCCTGTTCCTCATGGCTGCATTATTAGGGATAATATGCTTCAAGCGACAAAGGAAAGGCCGGTGGGAGATGATTGCATTTGAGGGACTCCCTGAGTTTACAGCAAAGGATGTCTTAAGGAGCTTTAACCGTGCAGCAGCAGAAACCATGTCATTGCAAGATTCTATTGCAAGAGTAGTTCTACCTACAGGAATCGTGGTTTCGGCCCGGAAAATCGAATGGGAAGCATATGAAATGGATGAGAAGTTGCGAATGTTGATGAAAATTGGGAATGTTAGACATCCGAACTTGACGAGATTGCTGGGGATCTGCTACAATAACAGCCTTGCTTATTTGTTGTATGATCATCTACCTCATGGAAACTTAGCAGAAACTATCAGCACAAAGAATGATTGGGAAACCAAGTGTAGAATAGTTACTGGTATTGCCAGAGGACTCTCCTTCCTCCATGACTGTTATCCAACCATAACACATGGAAATCTCACAACCAGAAACGTGCTATTCGACGAAAACATGGAGCCACATTTGACCGAATATGGCCTCAACTCAGTATCAGCAAAGATTGCAAAGGAAACAGGTACCTATGTTCTCACGTCTAGCGCTTTGTCGAACACTGTATGCTAGGTTGCCAAGTATATGACAAAACACTTGTTCATTTCATTAGATATAACGGAAACTAATGCAGGTCGATTTAAAACTACCACGAAGGAGGAGCTTTACATGGACGTATACAGCTTTGGGGGACTCATTCTCGACATCTTAACTAATGGAAGACGCCCGAATGCATCAGAGATCACACAGAAAGAGGTACTCATATCAGAAGTTGCTGAAGAAAACAGAATGCTGCAGAAAGAGGAGGTGGAGTTGATCATTGAAGTTGCCTTACTCTGCTTGAGAAGCAGGACATCTGATAGACCATCAATGCAGGATGTGCTTAAGTTCCTTTTGCGACTTAAATCTAACGCTAGCAAAGCATCACTTGGTTGTACAAACCAAAAATAGTCTGTGGACTGTGGGTGTTGTAATAGAAGTGCCTAAGAAGCTGTGGGTTATGTTTGTTGGATTGTCAGATCATGTACAAGAAAACAATGACCAAAGCCGAGTAATTTAAGTGCTAAAAGAGTACATCAGTGTAACACCAGTTTCTTCTCTTAAATCCCACTCTCATCAATTAGAAAGGGTTAGGCGGATCGTGTGCGGTCGGGGCCCGTTTAGTGTCTAAGCGGCTTATTCGCCGGCCTAAGTGGCCTTTTAAGCGACATAAGCGACAATTCTGGCAAGGCGCAGGGCAACATACTAGCGCTTAGGCGGTACCTAAGCAGCCCAGGTGACCTACTTCTCGAAAAGAGTTGTGTAGTAGTAGGAACAAAAAAATATAGGTGGATAGGATTTGCTAGGATGAGATAAGTTATTCTTCATTTAGTCCGAATTATATAAGATTTATTTGGTTAAGAATATAGTGGAATTTTAAAATCTGATGTTTAGCAGACAACATAAGTTTATGAAATAATTTTAAAATTTAAGTATAATTATAATTTTAATCGAATTTTATATTTTTTTTGGGAAAAAATATTTTTGAATTATTTTTATTTTCGAATTAAATATATTTTTTCAAAATATTTTAGTTTCGGAAAAAATATATTTCGAAATAATATTTTATTTTAGAAATATATTTTGTTGGAAATATTTTATTTTTGAAAATATATTTTCGAATTATTTTTGAAAATTATTTTTTTGGAAAAAAAATATTTTTATTTTTTGAAAAAATTATTTTCAGAATATTTTTGAAAATTATTTTTTTGAAAAAAAAATATTTTTATTTTGTTTGAAAAAATTATTTTCGAATTTGAAATTATTTTTATTACTTTTTGGATAGTTTTATAGGTGAGGACAAATTAATAATTTAACCCAAAAAAACCCAATTATCCCATGTATTTACTATTTAGAAGGGAAACTAAATCCATCTAAATTCACCTTTTTTCGGGTCAACCCATTTGACCCGGAAAAATCTTTCCCAGAATATCCTCGTTAGTAAAGCTCAAAATTCGGTGCGCCCTGCCCTGCCGTGCTGCGGGGCGGTGCGCACCGCGGCCGACGAGCACCACGCGGTGCCCCAGTTTCCCAGTGCAGTGCACCGGGAATTCGGGACCCGACCGCCTGTCGTGGATCTATGGCGTGGATCTATCTCTTCCGAGTGTGATTGTTCTGTTTCGCAGCATTTCGTATTCATCTCGCTACCGGACATGAAATGGAGCGACAGTAAAACTGAAAATTCGATGGTAAAAATTCGCTGCCGGACATGAAATGGAGCGATGCCGTGGGGAAGATTATGAACAGTAATGGAGAAGTGGCGTGTCACTACCACATTGGCTGAAAAAAAGGTAACCAAAAAAAAGGGGCCGCACTGGCGGTGCATCGCGAAAACCGCGGTGCAGAAAAATCCGCAACGCCAGTACGGCGGTTTGCACCGCCCCGCCAGTGCGGCGAAACTGCAACTCTAAGAGCTAGTCTAGCCAAATCACCAACTACAAAAAAATAGAGTAAGATCAAATATTAATTACCTCACAAAAAAACAGAGAGACCAAATCTTTGCAGTCAATGATGCTAGGTAGTATAGTAGTTTGGATCAATTAATAATCGGATAATCAATGGATTGGTGTTAGTCTAATTTCAATAAATTATTCGATACATAGAAGTAAAATGTATATGTTAGGTATTGTAGGCTGGTTTGATGTTTTAAAAATCTCTTTTCCATAAGCCGGTTGCCCAAATCGTTTAGGTACCGTCAAGACGCTAGTATGTGGCAACTCTGCTTCACCCAATTTCACGCTTAAGTCGCTTACAAGGCCGCCGACCGTCTAGGGTGCAAATTCAAGTCTGATAGAATATAATTTTATTGCATTTTTTCAAACGGTAAATATTCACTAATTAAATATTAGTAATTGTTAATACCAAATTCCAAACACAGTCGTTTGGATTAGTTAAATAAAAAAAATTAAAACATAAATGCATGTGGTTCTGATAGCCGCAATTGCATGGATCGAGTGAGCCAGCAAGTGAATGATTTGCACCTTTTTTTTGCTCTTCATATTTTAGTATTTGTAATATATAAAATGTGATTTTTATTTTTTAAAATTAATATTACGACGACTTCGTCGACGTAAACATTTAAAACTCTATCATATAAGTCCAAATGCTAATGCCCTAATGCTTGAAAAAAAGCCATAATGCTAACGACGACAATCAATATTACGACGCCTTCATTGCCGAAAAACTAAAACCCTAATGATGAACTCAAACTCTATAAACCCTAATGTTAAACTTTATTTACGACGGCAATCAATAAATGTCGAACATGTATTTATTTATTTATTTATCCAAGGGGAAAGGATTTTCGAAATTCCCGGAGATGAAGTCGCTGGAACTACACCGAAACATGAGGGTTTTGATCTCCAACACATGGTCTTTCCAATGGTTCAATCAATTTTGACGACGGGCAGTGGGAAATATGAGTTGAATACGGAGTTGAGCATATAAAACTGTGCACAGGATCCTTCATCTCTCTCCATAAACGGGAGAATACCTAACTCATGCAATCTAGATATGCTAAATGCAATATAGCAGCATACAATTGGGCATATTTGGCGATTGAGAAACACCATGTGACATTCGAGACAATTACTTATCAAATATGGTGGACTATGCGAATCCATGGCAAACTCCAACCAGCGATGGACGCACGTGAATGAGAACGAGATCGTGTATCGTGCACATAAAATGATAGGTATACAATTTTTTTTGGTATAAATTTCATACAAATTAATAAGAGTCAATGAAGTGTTGTATTGATAATTCAAAAATATAATCTAAAATTTAATTGAATAGTTAGTATTAGTTTATATAAAATTTGTAAAAAAAAAGTTTGTACCCCAAACTCAGTGTCGAGGGAATTGATGAAACAATAAAATCATACTATTTACCCAAAAAATCTATATATACGGAAGATTCTCAGTACCTGCTCAGTGCTCCAGTGAAGTTTAGTGTCGCTCACAGGTCAATTCGATTTCAAAGTGGTGGGTAACACGCCACCGTAATGGTATACGTGAACGAGGACGTCGGTCGCGGCGGCATGTCGGACGCCCCGCAGGATAATTTGACGGTGGACGGGTTCTGTGAGGAGCTATGTGCTCCGTCCCTCAATGGCGACGAAGAACGGCTGGTTTCTGTGAGGAAAGAGGAGGAACCCGGTACTATAGGAACTTCTAGGGCTGACGACGATGACGATCAAGGGGATAGGCATACGGATGATGGAATGTGTCAGCAGCTCTCTGCTTTGTCTCTCAAATGCGACGAAGAACGTGAGAAGCCTGGGAAGGACCCAAGAAAAAAAGCGAGACAGTAAGCTTGTTTTCTTTCTTGTTTGAGTTTTGCGGACTGGTTAATCTATCGTGGAACTGCATTTGCTTTTCCTTGTTTGGGTGATTTTTGCTTGAATAGTTGACGCATTGTCTTTTTTTGACTGTGTAAACTGTCGCTTGAGTGAAGTCGTAAAGTTTGAGAGCGATGACGATGCAAATACCTGGCGAAATGTTTACAGCCTATGAATCCCGGTCGTCACACAAGATTGTTTGTTGTTGTTGTCTTGTCTCTAGTCCCGGAAAAAGAGCACAGACTATGTTTCTGATTGTTTCAGTTTGCACAGGTACCAGTTAGAACTTTGTAAGAAAGCATTGGACGAGAATGCTATTGTCTATTTGGGAACAGGTTGCGGGAAAACCCATATTGCCGTTTTACTTATATATGAGATGGGACACCTGATTAAGAAACCTCAAAAGAACATCTGCATTTTTCTGGCTCCTACAGTTGCTTTGGCCCATCAGGTTTGTTCCATTTCGTACATCTGTAACTTTTGGTACTATTGTAGGTATGCAATCAGCATACATTTCGTGCATGCTCTGGCCCTTCCTGTCCTACTGTTTGATATTGTCTCTTTTTGAGATGCAAGTTATAACTTAATCACTTTGTTTCACGGTTTACTTTGGAATATACTTCAAAGACTTACGTGTATTATATTCTCTTTTCCAATCATAATCAAATCATCTGTGTGCTTTCTTGTATGAATGAAAGCAAACAAAGGTCATACGGGAGTCTCTTGATTTCAATGTTGGGACGTACTGTGGGAGCTCAACACATTTTAAAAGAAAAAGTGAGTGGGACAAAGAACTTGAAGAAAAAGAGGTTGGTTGAGTTAGTCAGAGTTTTTAAGTAACATCTGAGATAGTTCAATTGTACTCTTTTGTTTTCACGTTTATCCGAATGAAATAGATAGTATCCTTTAAGTTGCAAGTTGAGAAGGCATAAAGAGGTTCTCGTTTCTTCTTTATTATTATTATTATTTGTTTCTACTTTCTACATTTATCTTACTGCTCCGGTAGATCTTGAATGTAGAATTGGTCTTTTTGTTTGATATTAAGGTTACTGTGGGATTCCAATGTAAGTGGGTAGGCTTGAAAATTCAGCCTTTTCCGCAGCAAAAACTCTACTGTCATGTGCATGTGGTAACTCTTCCCAGTTTGGTTCTACATGCAGATCTTTGTTATGACACCTCAGATACTGCTACATTGTCTCTCGCACTGCTGGATCAAAATTGAGTTAGTTGCGCTTCTGATATTTGATGAATGCCATTACGCACAACTGGGAAGCAATCATCCTTATACTGAAATCATGAAGGTAATCAGTTGATTTCATGATGTACAGGTACTTCAGGTATCAGTTTGTTGCTTATAAGAACTGAGGTATTTAATGCCTTGTGAATGCTGTAGATTTTCTACGAAGTTGACTCTGTGAAACTTCCTCGAATTTTCGGCATGACAGCATCGCCAAAGTTAGGGAAAGGTAATTTGTTTGATCTATAATGATTCCATTTCTTACTAAAGAACAAGATAAATTTACTACTATTATCATGTCATCGCACTTTCTTATCCATTCAAATTTCAATACAGATTCTTATTTTTAGTTACCATTCAAAATGCAGGCTAAACTAATGAATAGATTCATCTCCCGAAGTCGTTCAATGATCCTTCATGCTTTTAGCTCTTTTGTTCTGTTTTTCACAGAAAAGCATATATACCTGCTACCTCAACTATTGGCCTAGGTTTAATATGCTCTTTAGGAGCTATTTTTCTTTCATCATTGCTTCCGCATAAAAGGTTGACTGAAACCGTGCGAAAGTCTTATATCTTCAGTTATAAAACCTAAATTTATCGAGAAATATTGCATGTCCTATGATCTATAACTATTTCAACATTTCTTGCAGTCCTTCATATTGCCATTGATCACATTGCCTTACAGCAGACCCACTCTTGAGATCCACATGGGACTTTATCATGTGGGCTTTGCTAGTTGTTTATTTGCTTGTTATCATGCTTAAAAAGTGCTAATTTGTTCACCAATACAAAAGTGGGATACCGACATCCATGTACATCAATCTGCATATGATATAAGCAATATATTTGTTCACTATAGAACTTACAAGACTGTTTTTATGCTATTGAACATATGTTGATTTTTTATTTCCTCATTCTTGCACTAAATGATTTATGTTTCAGGTGCCTCAATTGATGGATTAGAAGCATTGTTGCGAGCAAAGGTGTGTTCAAATGGATTGAATGAAGAGCTTCACTCTATCACGCCTCTCCCTCTCTCTTTTATGGTCCTCTTTTAATTATTTGACCTTTTGAAATATTAAATAGGTGTATTCTGTTGAAGACCAGAATGGACTGGAGAAATTTGTAACTTCCCCCAAAGTAAAGATATACTATTACTGTTCAAGCACGGAAGCCCGTTCTTCGGCTCAAATGACTTATATTACTAAATTAGAAGAGATAAAGCACCAGGTATTGGTTAGTCCCCAGGGTTAAATTTGTAATTTATTCTATACAAAATATTTACCATATTTACGCCATACTTGATTGAATGACAGTCTATATCAAGCCTTAGAGTTAACTCGCTTGACCAGAGTATGTTAAGGAGCAACAAAAAGTTACTTCAGAGGTTGCATTCCAATTTAATATTTTGTCTTGAAGGTCTTGGATTATGGGGGGCATTACAGGTAAGATCTTATTTTGTTGACATCTCTGGTTTATCATTTTTCCAGCAGTACGGCATCTTTTTTCTTGATGCCTTTGAACCCCTTACGCACACTCTAAAAAACCTATGTCAATAAGGATCTTTTGACTGTTTGAGATAATAATTGTTCATTTGACAAATGTGTTCCCAAAAGTCGAAAAATGGATATTCTAATATTTATTTCATCATCAAAGATTCTTGAATTCTATGCTGATTTCCAGCTTGTCTACACGGCTTAAATTTTTGCAGGTTCTAATGTCTGTAGCAAAAATCTATTATTTTAGGCGACTATCTCTAGTAATCCAAATTTCTTATGAGATGTGACTCAATTCTAATTAACCCGTCTGTTTTCAAAGGCCACCTACAACTTTTCAAAGACCGATTATCCTGGTGAGAACAACGAACCAGTGGAGGAAGAAGAGTGTTATGTTAATGAAAACTTGTGCAAAAAGTATTTGCAAAGAGCAACCTCAGTCCTTGCTTCTGATTGCACCGCAGGTTTTTTCTAGTATTGCCTTGATATGACTAAAATTTGCTTATTTGTTTGTAATTTCCGGTAGTTTTTTTGAGACACGTGTTATGGTGCATCATTATTCATGCAGATGGTACAGAAGGTGATTTGTCGAGTGTTGAGGTTTTGAAGGTGCCTTATTTTTCAAGAAAACTCTTAAAGCTAATTGAAGTTCTATCAAACTTCAGGTTTCTTTTACTTGCTCCATTAAAGTTGACATATACAAATATTTGCACTTGTAGTCTTATCTTGAGAAATGTGTTCTACCTTTTGTCGTGATTAACATGGGGCAGATTTTGATAATCAAATCATGTCTGCAATCTACTTGATTTTTAAGTATAAAGAGCTTAAACAATTTTCTCCTTTTTTAACTATAATCTTGGCTAGAAATTAGAATACACTATTAGTAACTCTGTGCTCCGTCTTTATTTCAAGCAATTTATACGCTAATTTTCTGACTCATTATATATATGGTAACCCCTTTTTGTAATATATAGCATAATATCCTATACAATATTCTGTACAGGTCGCAGCCTTCTATGAAATGTATAATATTTGTGAATAGGATTGTCACAGCACGATCCCTCTCATATATTATTCAGAATGTGAAACTTTTATCTTCTTGGAGATGTGAATTTCTTGTGGGAGTACACTCAGGGTTTATGTCACATAATACTACAAATGACATTCTGGAGAAGTTCCGTTCTGGTGAGGTAGTGCTTCTTATGTAGTACGACGTTCATTTTATTTTGTTATGTTTGTTCCTTTAATAATCTTAGAAACTGTTTGGGTTTTTAATCTTGAATTTCATGGTTATGTTTCTACCAAATTGTGTCATGCCAAAAGTTTTTAGTTGCTACACTTTATTTTCTGGTGTCCTCATCTGATGATTTTGGCAGCTAAATCTGTTGGTTGCAACAAAGGTTGGCGAAGAGGGACTTGACATTCAGACATGCTGCCTAGTGATACGGTTCGATCTTCCTGAAACAGTTGCAAGTTTTATTCAATCTAGAGGACGTGCTCGCATGCCCCAATCTGAGTATGCTTTCTTGGTGGACAGGTACTTTTAATAGGATTACAAACGGAAGAGTCATGTTTCTATTTATTTAATGAGCACAATTAAATTTCATGTTACTCTGAATAATGCAGAGACAATCCACGAGAACTAGATTTGATTGAACATTTTAAAGAAGATGAAACTCAGATGAATGAAGAAATTTCCTCTAGAATTTCGAAGGTGCCGAGAACTAAATTTGAGGAGAAAACCTATAAAGTGGATCCGACTGGAGCTACTATTAGTTCTGTATCTAGTGTTTCGTTGTTGCATCACTATTGTTCAAAACTGCCACATGATGAGTAAGATCTTTTTCTAATACTAATTACTTCTTATATGTTCTTACAATATGAGGTTCATACAACTTTCTACTTTCTATTACCGATTCATTATTCATGAAACTCTATCTCCTTTAGGTACTTTAACCCAAATCCCCAATTTTTCTACTATGAAGCTGGGGATGAAATGGTTTGCCATATAATTCTTCCGGCTAATGCTCCAATACATCAAATTGTTGGAGCCCCGCAAGCTTCAATAGAGGCAGCCAAGAAGGATGCTTGTTTGGAGGCATGTAGGAATTTGCATCAAATTGGAGCGCTGACTGATTATCTCTTGCCCGAGGAATATGATAAATCTGATGAATCAACTATTGACTCGGTTGATTCTGATGAAAATAATGGTGGGAGGATATTTCTTATGGATTTGCAGTCATTAGTTCAACCTGACAGTTTTATGAATATACATATAATATATATATTCACTTCTTGCAGAGGATTCTCGAGCTCAACTACACAAGATGCTTGTTCCTGCTGCCCTCAGAAAACCATGGATGGGAGCGGATGATTCCACTTGTTTTACTTCGTACAACATCAAACTTTGTCCTAATCCGGCAGATAGAGTATACAGAAAGTTTGGTCTTTTTGTTAAAGAACCACTGCCAGAAGAGGCTGGGAAAATGAAACTTGATCTTTGTTTGGTCCATGGTAGGATGGTGATGACACAGCTTGTTCCATCGGGAGTTGCAATATTTGATAAAGATGAAGTAGATTTCTTTCTTTCTTCTTTTTTGGTTTGATATTAAATTAAACATGATAAAACATTTTGTTGTATTTGGACAAACAGGTTGCTGCAGCTGAAATGTTTCAGAAAATTTGTCTAAACGTTCTCCTTGATCGAAATGCTTTTACATCGGAATATGTGCCGCTAGAAAGCAGTGATGTTTATGAACCAAGCACATCTACCTTCTACCTTCTGCTTCCTGTTGTTGAGAATGAATATGGCGAGACCTCTGTAGACTGGAAATTACTGAAGAGGTTTTTGTCATCTCCAATTTTCGAACAGCCACATTCCATTGACAGTGTAACTTCTCAACCTGGCAGCTACTTGCATCTTGCCAATGGTTGCAGAAGCATACAAGATGTCGTGGACAGCTTGGTTTATGTTCCTGGCAAAGATGTATTTTTCTTTGTTTCTGAAATTTTACACGATAAAAATGGATATAGCTTATATGATGAATCGAGGAGTCACGTGGAGCACTATGCCAAACTGTAAGTCCTTTTTCCCCTTTTGTCCTTGTTTGGTCTTCAGTACTTCTTCCTTGTTTTCCCTTACAGTTTTCTATGGGCATGGGTATACGGTAACTCTACTCATATCTAGTTGTACTCTTTACATACAGTATATGCTTTGATCACATTGTGACAGATCCCCTGGAAACATACAAGTTTGATATCAGCTATGTACCATCTGGGGAAAACCCTATTCCATTTCATGGTTCTCTTGAATGAGCCCGAAGATTTTGTACTCCTCCCCTTAGAGTTGATAAGATCTTAGGTTTTCTTCTAAATTGAACCATAACCCCACAGGACACATCACATCACCATATTGATCCTGAGTTCGTAACAGACTCATTCTGGAGTATGTTTTTTTTAAATAAAACCTCTCACTTGTTATTGATAATGGATGTAAAAACTTAAGGCTTGACGTAGGGCCTTAACCCTAAGAATTGAAAATAAAAGGAGTTTCGAAAAACCTAATAATGTTTTACCAATTAAAGAACCTAAGAAAAAAACCAATGGAAAATTCTAGACTCGGATTGTACGTGGGCAATTCCTACCCGTCCGAATCACTAAGTGAAGAGGGTAGACTGTTCCACCTCCTTAAAATCTTTACGGGCAAATCTTCGGGTAGAAAGAAATCCGGTAAAAAAGAAAGAGTGTGATATCTAGCTTGCCTCTTGTTACATTTAAGTGTGCATGCCTACCCACTTATATACCCCAGATTTCCCATGTAGCTATGAATCATGAAGCCTTGTGCATTTTTGGTCATATCATTTGAGTTGGAACGCATTCATTCAGAATCCAATATACTGCCATCCACCAACTGGCAAAGGTCTCCTCCCTTTTTGCTTCTGGAGAATGTTGGTTCTCCTCATATCTGACTTCTCCAAACGGGCCTAGCTGGAGTTATTCTACTACAATACTTCTTTTGCATAAGTACTGCCCACAAGGAGTCTTGGGATCTAAACTTCCACCATAATTTTATGCTAAAGGCTTTTACTGAATCCTTAAGTCTTCTAATCCCCACAAATACCTTTCCAATTTTTCCAATACAATTTTTTTTCTCTTCCCATCCCACAGGAAGTCTGCCATCATTCAAAATGTAAGCACTCAGACTGTGATGCCATGAGAGTGTAAATAGGTAGACTAGAGAGGACATGTCTAATTAATGTTATTTTTCCACCATTTGATAAATGGACCTTTACGACCTTCTAACTTTGTTTGTATCTTTGTAATTAGGGGGTTGAAAAGTTTAAGACTTTTTCCTACCTAGATATAGTGGGCATCCCAAATACGTCGTTGGGAGTGAACTTCTATTTAATCCTGTCTCTCTTACTATAATTTGTGTTCTACTATTAGGGGTCTTAGGAGATAAAATAAAACTACTTTTTCCTATGTTAATTTTTTGTCCTGAACAATTTTCATATTCTTTTAACACTCTACTATTAGGGGGCTTAGCCAAAGCTTCTTTAGATCCTCTGGTGAAAATTAGGATATCGTCTTCGAAAGCAAGATGAGATATACGCTGACAATGTCTGGGGATCTTGAAATTAAAATTTGGTTTTTGTACCATCAGGTTATTCAAGTTCCTACTCGGTACATCTGCTGCTATTATAAACAAAGGTAGAGGTATGAGATCACCCTGTCTGAGACCTGACCTTTAAGAACAACCGAGAACCAACAAGACGAGACAATCCTCCAAATCTTATCTATAAAAAACTCAGCAAAACCAAATGCTCTTAGACTCTAATAAGAAATAACCATGAGACTCTATCAAAAGTTTTGGCCATTTCTAATTTAATTACAATATTACTTCCTATTTATTTTTTATCTATAAAATGTAATATTTTTTGGGCTAATAGAATATTATCTGTGATGGCTTTGCCTTTCTCAAAGCCACTATGTTGGGGGATATAATTAGAGGGAGGATTAATCTTAGCGCTACTATTTTTGTTAAACTAATGAGGGTTATCTACTTTTGGAATTAAACTACACAAAAGTGATAGACCTAAAGTCTGAGTAGGTTTCTGGGTTATCTAATTTTGGAATTAAACTAATGAGGGTGCTAGATATAGAGCTACCTAACTCTTTCACGGCAAAGGAGTGTACTGCTGCTAATAAATCCTATTTATATCATCCCAACAGTGCTTATAGAAATATAGTATGCTTGTAACATGGTGGCAAATGAACTTGTTTGGACATTCATAGTTCGGCAGTTTGTAATGATTTTGCCTTTATTTTCTGATATCTTACAATATAGAAATTCTATTTGGTATGTGCTTGTTATGGAGTGAAATCCTCTATTTCCTGATCTTTTACATCTACTGTATTTGTGAATATTCAAACTTTAATTTTGTAGCTATGATATTCATCTTGCGCACCCAGATCAGCCCCTTCTTAGAGCTAAACAGCTCTTCAATTTGGACAATTTACTGCGCAAAAAGAAAAACAGAGGTATTGTTTGTTTGTACTTCCTTATCTTGCTCTTTTTCAAACTTGGATTTCGAGTTATAAATGTACCTATGTCCGGAGTAACCCTTAACTGAATCCACACCATGTACGCTAATGGCTGTTCCTCTACTTTTGTGCTCTACATGCTGGATTGTTCGCTGATTATTTAGACAAATGGAGAGAAAAAGAGGAGCACTTTGTTGAATTGCCTCCCGATATTTGTCAGTTGAAGGTTATTGGTTTTTCCAAAGATATTGGAAGTTCATTTTCCCTACTACCTTCAATCATGCATCGGCTTGAAAGCTTTCTAGTGGCCATTGAGTTGAAGGATAAATTGGCTGCTTCTTTCCCTAAAGGAAAAGAAGTTACCGTTGATCGTGTAGGTTCTTTTTGTTTAGTCTATTTAATCTTTGATTGATAAATTCTAATATTTTTTCCACCTTTGAATTAATAAACTGTTTTAATATCTATTTTACCCAACCATAAGCATTTGCAACATGCTAATTGTTTATTTCAATTTTGTTCAGATTCTTGAAGCAATAACAACAGCAAAGTGTTCTGAGCGTTTCAATCTTGAACGGCTTGAGGTGCTTGGAGATGCATTTCTCAAACTTGCCGTTAGTAGGCATCTTTTCCTTAAGCATGATGCTTTAGATGAAGGCCAGTTAACTAGGAAGCGGTCAAACCTTGTCAACAATTCGAATCTGCAGAGACTGGCAAAAAAGAAGAATTTACATGTTAAGACCTGAATTCTATTATTCCCATGCTTGGTATTTATATCCATATGCTTAATATTGATTCCCATATGCATAATCTTTGAAAATAGTGAAAAATGTCAATGATAGCAAAGACAGTTAAAATTTGTTCGTGCACGAAAAAATTGTCCTACTGTTGCTCTTTGCTGATAATCTTGTAAGCAGGTCTACATTCGTGACTACTCCCTTGAGGTTGACAAATTCTTCGCTTTTGGTCGTGGTTGTCCTATTTCTTGCGATAAGGAAACTGAGGGAAGTATTCACTCTCAATCTAATGAAACTAAAAGTGCTGGTGAATCTGAGGTAAGATGCAATAAATGCCATCACACGTTACAAAACAAGACCATGGCGGATGTCGTTGAAGCACTTCTTGCAGCTTTCCTAATAGACAGTGGCTTCAAAGCTGCAACTGGCTTTCTTAATTGGGTTGGCATTGATGTGGATTTAGCATTTTCCCAAATCGATAATATTTGCTCTGACAGCACCTCGTTTATGACATTTTCCAATTTGATTGATGTTAAGTCACTTGAAAATTTGCTGAGATACCAATTTAGGCACAAGGGCCTTCTGATTCAGGCATTTGTTCATCCGTCTTTCAACTCCCATTTTGGAGGATGCTATCAGGTACTCCATGAACCTTTGCTTTGAAATATGGGTGTCCGCATGGAGAGGTATTTGTGGCTTTTTTTGTTTGCACTGAGCCGAGTTGGGTTTGTTTGACTTGATAACTTGGACTTGAAAATGGAAAATTTATAATTGAACATTTTTTGTAGGAATTCGTGGCTTGGGTTTAGGTTGTTCAGGTTTAGGGTTCAACTTCATGGGGTTTGGTTTGGTTGTACTGAGTTGAGTTGGGTTGACTTGATAACTTGGACTTGAAATGGACAACATATAAATGAACGTTAATGCCATTATTTTTTAAATTTAAAAAAAAAATTCGTGGCCTAAAGGCTGGATACTCCTCTAGAGCTATTTTACATTCTACCAATTTGTAGTCAACCAAAACCGGCGTTTCTCCCAACTGGCAATCATAACTCAATTAACTATTAATTGTTTAGATTTATTTGTTTAGTACTGATATGAACTGGAATACTTGAACCAGAGACTTGAGTTTCTTGGAGATGCTGTCCTGGACTACTTGATTACTTCATATCTGTATTCGGTGTTCCCGTACTTGAAACCCGGCAGGCTGACGGACTTGAAATCTTTATCCGTGAACAATGTTGCATTTGCTGATGTCGCTGCACAATTGGCCTTTCACAAATTTATCATTTGTGGCTCTCGTGTTCTACGTGAATCAATGTCTAAATATGTGGACACCACCCTATCAGCAACAGTGATTGATCATATTGAAGAGAAATCTTGTCCAAAGGTTCTTATTCTGTTTCCTTGTGGACTGCTTGAGGATTCATATTTTAAAGCACGCTGAACACAATTACCTTTTCTTCCTCTTGTGACACATGATTTTGTGGCTCTTTCGTGTCTAGATGATTTTAATCAATTTTGTAAAAGGCTTGTGGTTTTACAATCTCATCAGTGTTCAATTACAATATTATTTCATACTTCAAAATTCTTTTACTTCAGGAACTAAAGTTGCCGAATCTATGCTACTTCTTTTAAGACCTTTTTGATTGTGTGCCTACATAAACTAGTTATTCCATGCAAGCAAAGCTCGACTGTTGTCTTACTTTTCAATCGTGTTTCATGTCAATTATAATCGTAATGAACGATCATACCAGTTATTGAATTGCTATGCTGCAGGCACTTGGTGACTTGGTGGAGTCTTGTATGGGTGCCATATACCTTGACACTGGATTTGATTTGAGCTATGTGTGGGAGAAAATACTGTTCTTGCTCCATCCCGTTTTTAATTTTCAGAAGTTTCAGTTTAATCCACTTCGGGACCTTTTAGAGCTTTGCCAATCCTATAGCTGGAAATTGGAGTTTGCTTCATCAAAGAGAGATGGAAAATTCAAAGTTGAAGCTAAAGTCATTGAGAAAAATATTTCTGCCTCAGCAGCGCATACTAGTGGAAAGGCTGCCAAAAAAATGGCTGCAAGACAAGTATTTGACAGTTTGAAGGTTAGCATGTTAAAGCATTTCAAATTTGTCCCGGTTTTCGCTCTGATGAAATCTCATGGTTAAGATTTAGTGCTGTTAAAGGTATAATTTGTTGGGTGCAATGGCGATGATGTTTTTTTTTTCCTATCGGTTGTATGATTGGGTATCTGCTGTTCTCTTATTCGCACTACTGTGGCTGCATTTGGAGCTTATTCACCTCATCTCACAAGCTCTTATTTTGCAGGCTCAAGGCTATAAATCCAAAACAAAATCATTGGAAGAAGTTCTTAAAAAAAATAAAAAGTTGGAACCCGTCTTAATCGGATATGACGAAACGCCATTCTACCCTAAATGTGAAGTTCCTGAAAATTCCATGAGAAATTGCAGTGTGAAAGTGAATGATGTCGATGAGAAGTCCTCCCCAAATTCGTTTCCTGTTAGAGAGGAGCATCCTTCTCAGGACGTGGGATCATCCCGTCAAAAGCAAAAATTTCATCTAAATACAGGGTGTCGCTCTAGTCCACAGAGGCAAACTGGTAGATGGACTCCAAGACTTTGAAATCCTGATTTTTAATTATTTGTTGCACTCTCTGATATTTCAATTTTATAATAGGTTGTGCTCCCAACGTATCATCAAAATCACGCCTTTATGAAATATGTGCTGCCAACTGCTGGGAAGCTCCCGTATTTGAATGCATCCAAGAGTCCGGTCCAGACCACTTGAAGGAGTAAGCTCTCTTAACATCGATACTTTTTTCGATAAGAACTCTTATCGTTGATACGAGAATAGTTCCTTCACCATTTGGTTAGTAAATATATTTGTCATGAAAAGGAACATATATACTGCTTGTGGAGTTCTGTTGTGTTTTGTGCGTCCAAGTTAGCTATATTCACAGCACATTAGTATAGTACCTACTTTTTTTTTTTATGGATAATGTCGCTGAGGGGATTTGTACTCATGAGCTGTTAATGCAATTGTTACTCCATAACAGACCAACCCTCTTTGACAGTATAGTACCTACTTTTAACTCGTTGGACCAGTAATCAGTTTAACAATCCCACCTTGCCATTATCCCTAATTTCTCATTTGGTACTATTGTGGTCGCAAATGGTTGGTTTGAGTCCAAACAAACCTTCTTTGATGAAGAGAAGTGGAGCCCTTGATAGTATATCCAGGAAATCAACTTAGTTCCGTCTCTATGTTGCTTTTTTATGTACTGTGAAAGATGATGAGTGAAGTTCATTTCGGAAGCACCAACTATGCAGAATGATAATTTAGTGAAAACACTTTTTTTTTATACTTGTAATGCCTCCTAGAACTCCATTGATGGATGATATATATGTTTTTTGCAGATTCATTTTCAGGATTACGATCGAGATACTAGAAATGGAGAATGAGATGGTTGATATCTACGGTGAATCTCGAAACAAGAAGAAGGATGCATCCGAGAATGCAGCAGAGGGGGCTCTTTGGTACTTGAAACATCGAGGTTACATTGGGTGAGGAAGCTGAATCTCCCCCTCAACATCATCATTGGGGGCTGTCTGTAAGCATCTGCTGTACCTATACTATCTGTAATCATGCATGCTCATGTAAATTCATCAACATATGAAGCTTACCGCAAAATTTTCAAGAACGTCAGATTTACATA
The DNA here is from genome assembly GCA_025802335.1 of Pinguicula primuliflora. Classification (NCBI taxonomy): domain Eukaryota; kingdom Viridiplantae; phylum Streptophyta; class Magnoliopsida; order Lamiales; family Lentibulariaceae; genus Pinguicula; species Pinguicula primuliflora. Next base: position 19,215 of record JAOYMZ010010967.1, read on the forward strand.
TCTGACACTATTGTTCTGAACAATATAACGATATGAGCAAAATTGAGACCAAGTTTGTTTTCGAAATTTTTCGTGACGCGTTGGAATTTTGTTAGAAAATGAGGCTATTGGCTAATATACAAATGCTACGATTGAGACCAAGCCTTACTTGATTTTAGGCACAACTTTATGTTGAATGTTGGACGTCTTTTGAACCCTTTAAAAGGTTTTCAAGAAGTTAACTTTGTGTACTGTGTTAACTTGGAAAAGAAATATTTTACAGATCAAAAGTTGTGGAGAGCGCAATATCAGCAAGAAACTAAAATCTTTGCAATTCGTTGATGTTGTTCTATGTGTGATTGGCCAATGTGCCTAAGATCCAATGATCATTCATGTTTAAATCAAGTGTGTGTTTGAGCTTGAAAGAAATAATGTCATATACAAGTTGCAATAAAGCGGTAATTACCAAAAAAAATAAAATAAAACGGTGATATTTGTTGGGTTGAATGTTTTTGATAATTGAATGTGTACAAATGGGTTAGACCATAAAATATCCACAGAGAGGTGGTCAGGCTGGTGGTCGACCGGGTCGACGTTGGAGAAGAGGTCTACCTGTTTAACCACCTGTTCAACCACAGAGAGGTGGTCTGGCTGGGAGAAGAGGAAGAGGAACTGTTCAAGCTGGTCGAGGAAGGGCAGTAGTGTCGGTGCCGGTGCTGGTCTCGGTGCCGATGCCGGTGGCAGTAATTTAGTGAAAACCCTGTTTTTTATACTTGTACTTCCTCCTAAATCCATGCTGGACTCTCCTACTATAACTCCATTGATCGATGATATATATATGGTTTTTGCAGATTCATTTTCAGGATCACGATTGAGATACTAGAAATGGGGAATGAGATGGTTGGTATCTACGGTGAATCTCGAAAAAAGAAAAAGGATGCATCAAAGGGAGCTCTTTGGTACTTGAAACATCGAGGTTACATTGGGTGAGGAAGCTGAATCTCCCCCTCTCAACATCATCATTGGGGACTGTCTGTAAGCGTTTGCTATACCTATACTATCTGTAATCATGCATGCTCATGTAAATTCATCAACATATGAAGTTTACCGCAAAATTTTCAAGAATGTCAGATTTACATATCTAACACTATTGTTCTGAACAATATAACAATATGGGCGAAATTGAGACCAAGTTTGTTTTCGAAATTTTTGGTGATGCGATGGAATTTTGTTAGAAAATGAGGCTATTGGCTAATATGCAAATGCTATGTGTACTCGTTTTATACCGTGTACAAAATTAAGGGGTATTTGAAAGTTCGGTGCTTATGTAGAAGTAACTTTTTAGAAGGTATTTCTGAAAAATGAACTTCCATTAGAAAACTGAAAACTGTTTGCAAAATTTGTTTGTATACAACACAAGTCAAAATAGAATGGTTGTATATTATTAATCTAAATGTTACTTTTGTAACATAAATTTAATAAATAACAAAAATATCCGTCAGTTTGGGAATATTGAATTGTTTAAGAGGCTAAAATGTCTTAAATTTAATATTTTAAATATTTATAAAAGCACTCCAAAAGCAATTCCAGAGATGTTTCTGACTTTTAGGCTTTTTTTATTTACTCACCGCAAAAGTAAAATTCGTAAACACTCCAAACTGACTTTTTAATCGTCAAAAGTGAAAAGCCAAAAGTTACTTTTTTAAAGAATTTGCAAACACCTACTAAGCATACTTATCTTTACTCTCTCTAATATAAGCTTTCCAATATGATTTAAAATCAAACAATCCAGAATATAAACTTTCCAAATAATAATAGAGTGATGCTACATGTCCCAACATTTTGTCCCTAATTCATCCCTACATGTAGTTTAATTAAGAATTTTGCAAG
>JAOYMZ010010978.1:0-21083 GCA_025802335.1 Pinguicula primuliflora
CCGGGTACCCGGTATATTATTTTTTATTTTCTTTTTTCTTTTTTTTTTGAAAAAGGTAACCAAAAGTTATCTTTTTTAGTTAAAAAAGGCGGGCCGGGCCCGGGTATCGGGTACCCAATACCCATTACCCGGACCCGGACCCGAAATTTTCGGGTAGCAAAAAAGCTACCCGGAACCGGCCCCATTACCCGTTACCCGCGGGTAACGAGTCCGGGTCCGGGTCGGGTACCGGGTTACCCGGTACCCACGTGTATTTTGTGCACCCCTAGAAAGAACAGTTGATGAGGACGATCCTTTGGAATGTCCGATCTCATGGGCATGCATACCTATTTGGAGCTTAGGGAAGGAGGCAATAAGCTCATATTTTTCTGTACATTGTGCCTTTCGCCCTGTTATAGTGATCCGGTCTTGTTCATCCTTGAAGGGTAATCTTCATAATTAAAGACTAGCAAACAAAACATTGCGATGGTCGCTGGGGATGTTAACGTAAGGTGATTTCTGCCCAGTATTCTGAATGTCAAAGTGAAGAAATTCAACCAAGCGCAGGTAAACGGCGGGAGTAACTATGACTCTCTTAAGGTAGCCAAATGCCTCGTCATCTAATTAGTAACGTGCATGAATGAATAACGAGATTCCCAGTGTCCTTATCTACTATCCAGCGAAACCACAGCCAAGGGAACGGGCTTGGCGGAATCAGCGGGGAAAGAAGACCCTGTTGAACTTGACTCTAGTCTGACTTTGTGAAATGACTTGAGATGTGTAGGATAAGTGGGAGCCGAAAGGAGAAAGTGAAATACCACTACTTTTAACGTTATTTTACTTATTCCGGGAGATAGAAGCGTGGCACTGCCCCCTTTTTTAGACCAAACGCGCGCCTTGTGGGCGGATCCGGGCAGAAGATATTTTCAGGTGGGGAGTTTGGCTGGGACGGTACATCTGTTAAAAGATAACGCAGGTGTCCTAAGATGAGCTAAAAAATTGAACTTCAAGTAATTCCAGTTCAGGAATGATGTTGTGTCGAAGCATTTTTTTTATCACATATAAATCTTAAATATTAAATAACATGATCAATGTCGTTTTCTGCCGTTCATCGCTACTTTCTTCGTTCACACACACCAACTTCACCCTGCGAACCCAACCGTGCACCAAGCGCTATCAACCATCGCCCATCAGCGCCCTCGCTGTGATCTTGTTCACTTGTCATGTACTCATACATTCCCACAATTCCCCTCAGTTCTGCTACACCGCTACACCAGGACGAGAACAACAATCGGGTCATTCCTCATCCTCTCGTAACGCACAGACACACTATTCTCGTGTCACTCGTTAAGTGCACCCTTACTATTCACTCACTGTGTCTCCGCCCTCTCTGCAATCTCACGATCACTCTAAATCCATGAATGATGCGTTGTATTATCGAGACAATTTTTATTTATGTGTTGATTTACTCAATAATCTCTGTTCGACGAAATGCCACAACTGTTCTTCTTAGTTTTGAAAGCATTGGAGTGTGAAAATTTGATAACGCTTCTTCGATTGAAATTTAAAGCCATACATCCACGATAAACAACATCCATACTAAATCAAATAAAAACAACATAAAAACCAACTAGAAACCACCATCACCATAACAGACCCTGCAACCATCCACCTCATTACAGTTGATGTTAGATAAGCAAAGTGGATGGATTTTATGGCCACATAGAAGAACGAAGGGATCAACCCCACAATCTCATAGCCACATATATGACACTTGTCATGACTCATTTGAAACTACATCGATCGAAGAATGTAAAGACCAGCCGGAACACCTCAAGGAATCACATTTGCCACATCAATCGGAGGAGGTGCCACATCAATGGGAGGAGACAGAGGCGACATCCGAAGCACGGGCACCAGTGAACTATATGTTGAAGTATTTGTCCCACACCGATTGGAAAACACTTGTTGGACTAGTTTAAATAGAAATTGTGGGAAGAATCTATCACCTTGATATCATGGTTTTAATAATGATACCCTAAATACATTCCCACAATTCCCCTGAAGTTCTACTACATCGCTACACCAGGACGAGAACAACAGTCGGGTCATTCCTTATCCTCTTGTAACGCACAATTGTTCTCGTGTCACTCGTTAAGCGCACCCTGCACTGTTCACTCACTGTGTCTCCGCCCGCTCTGCAATCTCACGATCACTCTAAATCCATGAATGATGTGTTGTATTATCGAGACAATTTGTATTTATGTGTTGGTTTACTCAATAACTGTAAAAGCCCAAACCGGATAGCTTATATTCACACATAGAATTCAGCATTTTAACCACCTGAATGTAGACTCTTATGGGAGAATGGCATGATCATAAAATCAGAAACGTAAACTGAATCCAAACAATGATAAAGCATCATATAGAATTGTCATGGTATTAAAGAAAGTGAGAGGTACAAAAGGTTTCAAAAGGTAAGCAGTATGGTTTTAAAGATATTATCGTAAAATTTCAAGTAAGGTTTTAACCACAGGATGCTAATAAGGAAGTCAAAACTGAAATCTGCCACCCATATTACGCCATCAAGTCCTTCCCTTGATCCGTGGCTCATAGCCGTTAAATCATCACCTCCATGTACACCAAGCATCCTTCAGACGACTCATACACACCCAAGTTATAACAACTCAATCCAGATCGATCTATAGTCGCCAACACGGGGCTGACTCCCCATCTACAGAGCCTTGACTCAATAGGGCAAGAAAAAGCCAAACAACAACTACACCCAAATCACCATAGCCAATTCCAAGCACCCTTATCAATCCTCGTGAAAACAGTTTAGCAACCATAATGTTTAACACATGGGATCCTCCTCCCTAAGCATATCAGATTGTTTAAAGAAGCCCAAACTAATAGTGAAGTTTTGAAATCAAAGAAAAAAAGAAACGTCTTTTGTACATTTCGAATGCATTTCAAAAACTGGTAGCCACAGTAAGTTTTGCAAACACCCTCCCCCCGTTACACATGCTCATATACCCCTTCCCGGAAGTTAGTTCAAAACAAGGATATTGAAGGATAGAATAAAATTGATACACACGCCCAAAGTGCAACAACAACTCTTTCGCATTCGACTCAGATACAATCATAACACATTAATTTTCAAAATTTTCAATTACGAATAACACAAAGAACACATAGGTGAAATCCACAACAAGAACCCAAAAAACCTTAGCAATCTGAATCCATCCCTTGGTACTCAATTACTCACCCTCTACTTCAGAAATGTCGAATTCCTCTGTGAGTGGTGTTTGAACAAATGCTCCCTCTACACTCCCCCGTACTGGGTATTTATAGGCCAAGATCACCATCCTCTACTTGCCTCCTCTTGATAGTTCTCTCGGGATTGTGCTTATCCCTTAGCTCCTCCGCGTCCCCGAAGATATACACACCATTAACCGAACAGATCTCCGTAGATTAGTTGAGAGCCAGAGCAAATTTCTCTTCCCAACAGATTAACACCTCTGTCGTGAACATACCAGTATGGCGGATAAGGGCTCCAGGCCCAGAACTTAATTGGACCATAGGAATTTAATTCCCAATGGCTTCCCCGGCCCACTACTGTGGATATTACCAAAACCCAACAGACACAGGCCCACCAGTATTATGGAATGCCACAACTGTTCTTCTTAGTTTTGAAAGCATTGTAGTGTGAAAATTTGATAAAGTTTCTTCGATTGAAATTTAAAGCCATACATCCACGATAAACAACATCCATACTAAATCAAATAAAAACAACATAAAACCAATTAGAAACCTCCACCACCATAACAGACCCTGCAACCATCCACCTCATTAAAGTTAATGTCAGATAAGCAAAATGGATGGATTATATGGCCACATAGAAGAACGAAGGGATCAACCCCACAATCTCATAGCCACAAATATGACACTTGCCATGACTCATTTGAAACCACATCGATCGAAGAAAGTAAAGACCAGCAGGAACACCTCCAGGGAATCACACTTGCCACATCAATCGGAGGAGGCACCACATCAATGGGAGGAAACAGAAGTGGCATCCGAGGCACGGGCACCAGTGGCCTATATGTTGAAGTGTTTGTTCCTCACCGGTTGGAAAACACTTGTTGGACTAGTTTAAATAGAAATTGTGAGGAGAATCCATCAACTTGATATCATTGTTTTAATAATAACACCCTAAATACATTCCCACAATTCTCCTGAGGTTCTGCTACACCGCTGCACTAGGACGAGAACAATAGTTGGATCATTCCTCATCCTCTCGTAATTCACAGTCACTCTGTTCTCGTGTCACTCGTTAAGCGCACCCTACACTGTTCACTCATTGTGTCTCTGCCCGCTCTGCAATCTCACGATCACTTTTAATCCATGAATGATGCGTTGTATTATCGAGATAATTTGTATTTATGTGTTGGTTTACTCAATAACCTCTGTTCGACGAAATGCCACTACTGTTCTTCTTAGTTTTGAAAGCATTGCAGTGTGAAAATTTGATAAAGCTTCTTCGATTGAAATTTAATGCCATACATTCACGATAAACAACATCCATACTAAATCAAATAAAAACAACATAAAAAACAATTAGAATCCACCATCATCATAACAGACCCTGCAACCATCCACCTCAATAAAGTTGATGTCAGATAAGCAAAATGTATGGTTTATATGGGCACATAGAAGAACGAAGGGATCAACCCCCACAATCTCATAGCCACATATATGGCACTTGCCATGACTCATTCAAAACCACATCGATCGAAGAATGTAAAGAACAGTAGGAACACCTCTAGGAATCACATTTACCACATCAATAGGAAGAGGCGCCACATCAAAGGGAGGAAACAGAGGCGGCATCCAAGGCACGACCACCATTGGCCTATATGTTGAAGTGTTTGTCCCACACCGATTGGGAAACACTTGTTGGACTAGTTTAAATAGGAATTGTTGGGAGAATCTATCAGTTTGATATCATGATTTTAATAATGACACCCTAAATACATTCCTACAATTCCCCTGAGGTTCTGCTACACCGCTGCACCAGGATGAGAACAACAGTCGGATCATTCCTCGTCCTCTCATAATGCACAGGCACTCTATTCTCATGTCACTCATTAAGCGCACCCTGCACTGTTCACTCACTGTGTCTCCGCCCGCTCTGCAATCTCACAATCACTCTAAATCCATGAACGAAGCATTGTATTATCAAGACGATTTGTATTTATGTGTTGGTTTACTCAATAACCTCTGTTCGACGAAATGCCACAACTGTTCTTCTTAATTTTAAAAGCATTGCAGTGTAAAAATTTGATAAAGCTTCTTCAATTGAAATTTAAAGCCATACATCCACGACAAACAACATCCATACTAAATCAAATAAAAACAACATAAAACCAATTAGAAACCACCATCACCATAACAGACCCTGCAACTATCCACCTCATTAAAGTTGATGTCAGATAAGCAAAATGGATGGATTATATGGCCACATAGAAGAACGAAGTGATCAACCCCCACAATCTCATAGCCACATATATGGCACTTGCCATGACTCATTCGAAACCACATCGATCGAAGAATGTAAAGATCAGCAGGAACACCTCCAGGAATCACATTTGCCACATCAATCGGAGGAGTCACCACATCAATTGGTGGAAACAGAGGCAGCATCCGAGGCACGGGCACAATGGTGGCCTATATGTTGAAGTGTTTGTCCCACACCGATTGGGAAACACTTGTTGGACTAGTTTAAATAGGAATTGTGGGGAGAACCTATCACCTTGATATCATGGTTTTAATAATGACACCCTAAATACATTCCCACAATTCCCCTGAAGTTCTGCTACACCGCTACACCAGGACGAGAACAACAGTCGGGTCATTCCTCATCCTCTTGTAATGCACAATTGTTCTCGTGTCACTCGTTAAGCGCACCCTGCACTGTTCACTCATTGTGTCTCCACCCGCTCTACAATCTCACGATCACTCTAAATCCATGAATGATGCGTTGTAGTATCTAGACGATTTGTATTTATGTGTTGGTTTACTCAATAACTGTAAAAGCCCAAATCGAATAGCTTATATTGACACATAGAATTCAGCATTTTAACCACCCGAATGTAGACTCTTAAGGGATAATGGCATGATCATAAAATTAGAAACGTAAACTGAATCCAAACAATGATAGAGCATCATATAGAATTGTCATAACCAATAAGGGTCTCGGCTTTATTAACCACAAAGGGCATAGTTCGCCTAACCACAAAAAAAATAACACCTAGGAATTTAAGAAAACTGAGTCAATATCCTTGCAAGGACACCTGATTTATTCCTACAAAGAAAACAGGGGAAACTAAGGGCTCATCCACCTTTCCTGCTGCCAGAAGCTTTGCCTAATCCTCACCAGCACCTGAGATTACGGATACAAAAATACGGGCACCCGTGAGCTAATGCTTAGTGAATAAAAAGTAAGTGAAAGGTCTAAAAGGTTTTAAAAGGTAAGCAGCCTGGTATAGAGTCTAAGTTTTTTTTTTCTTAAAGGAATAAATCGCATGAGAGTTGGTTTTAAAGATATCATCGTAAAATTTCAAGTAAGATTTTAACCACAGGATGCTAATAAGGAAGTCAAACCTAAAATCTGCCACCCATATTACGCCATCAAGTCCTTCCCTTATCCGTGGCTCATAGTTGTTAAATCATCACTTCCATGTACACCAAGCATCCACGAGACGACTTATACACACCCAAGTTATAACAACTCAACCCAGATCGATCTATAGTTGCCAACATGGGGCTGACTCCCCATCTACAGAGCCTCAGCTCAATAGGGTAAGAAAAAGCCAAACCTCAACTACACCCAAATTACCACAGGCAATTCCAAGCACCCTTATCAATCATCGTGAAAACAGTTTAGCAACCATAACGTTTAACACATGGGATCCTCTTCCCTAAGCATATCAGATTGTTCAAAGAAATCCAAACTAACAGTGAAGTTTTTGAAATCTTAGAAAAAAAGAAACGTCTTTTGTATATTTCGAATACGTTTCAGAAACTGGTAACCACGGTAAGTTTTGCAAACACCCTCCCCCCGTTACACATGCTCATCTACCCCATCCCGGAAGTTAATTCAAAACAAGGATTTTGAAGGATAGAATAAAAACGATACACACAACCAAAGTGCAGCAGCAATTCTTTCGCATTCGACTCAAATACAAGCATAGCACATTAATTCTCAAAATTTTCAATTACGAACAACACAAAGAGCACATCGGTGAAATCCGCAGCAACAACCCAAAAAACTCTAGCAATCTGAATCCATCCTTTGGTACTCAATTACTCACCCTCTACTTCAGAAATGTCGAATTCCTGTGTGAGTGATGTTTGAACAGATGCTCCCCTCTACACTCCCCCGTACTGGGTATTTATAGGCCAAGATCACCATCCTCTACCTGCCTCCTCTCGACGGTTCTCTCGGGATTGTACTTATCCCTTAGCTCCTCTGCGTACCCGAAGATATACACACCGTTAACCGAACAGATCTTCGTGGATTTGTTGAGAGCCATAGCAAATTTCTCTTACCAACAGATTAACACCTCTGTCGCGCACATACCAGTATGGCGGATAAGGGCTCCAGGACCAGAACTTAATTGGACCATAGGAATTTAATTCCCAATGGCTTCCCCAGCCCACTTCTGTGGATATTACCAAAATCCAACGGACACAAGCCCACCGGTATTACGAAAAGTAACAAAAAAATCCATATATATAACTAACTAAAGGAAAATATTTTTTACTTTTATTTATTTATTTATTTTTGTAAGAAAATAGGATTTTATTGGATGAAAAATGTGGTTACACAGTTTTCTAGAACAACAGCAAAGGGATAAAGAACACTCATCACAGCTACATGTAATCACTATCCAAATCGTACATGTAGTCGCTTCCTGTGTACCCAGGGCATTCGTCGGAGGATGGAGCAACATCGTAAGGAATAGGGCCCCGAAACTTCATATGGGTGCTACGTCGACCTAATTTCATAGGCTTGGATTTCTTTACTTTCTTGGTTTGTGGCTTCGGAGGTTCAGAAATCAACAGGTCAGGCTGCACTTCCACTGGAGTATTGAACACCACAGAGTCCGGACTCTCTGCGCCAGCCTGCTCAGCAACTGGGATTTCAGACTGCTCCCCTCATCAGCATGTACAAGAGCCCTGCTTCTGGGGATAAAAGGCTGAGCACACGGATCCAGCTTGCGATCTTCTGCAGTGCTCATCACCTCCAGAACAAGGTTTGTCAACCGAGAGAAAATTCTCCAAAACAGACATTTTATCTTCTTGCACACCCTAGGAGTCACGTTCAGCTCTATGTTTCCAGCAGCTAAGGAGTCGACCCTATTCACATCAGCTCCATCCCGAGAAAACTGAGAGCCGTGGCCAAGAGTACTGAGGGGTTGTACTGAGATATCCACCGTGGAAGTCATCTCCAAAAAACATGAAGAAACTACCTCAGGTTCGCTACCTAACGCTACTGACCCCTTATCAGCCTTCCCAACAGTGCGGACCATGGTCAGATTGGCACAATTTGCTGGGGGTTCAGCTTCGTTACCTTCAGCCAAATTATTCTTTTCTACCATATTAGCCCAACTCTTCCGAGTCAGTGCAGAATCCATCCAAAAAGGGTGAACATCAGTTTGATTGGTTACCCCAGCAGCTGGCACATCAATGCAGGGCTCACTGATATGCTTCTCATCTACAGACCGCAAGGTGGAGGCAACCAACTTTGGACCAGCAGGTTTACTCCCCTTGTTTAAAGCTGGCCAATCCTTAGCGTCTAGACTCCTCTATTGTGTATTACAGTTTGGTGCAGAGGCCCGTTCTTCAGAAACTGAGACTGAAAAGTAACATCCATCCATTTCAACCAGTACTACATTATGAATCCTGGTCCATGAGTCCGTCAAGACTTGCATTTGACCACAAATCAGCTCTGCCTCGCTTCTAGTGCCTTCATCCAGCTTAATCAATTCCCCCAGATTGGCTGCCAGACTCAGAAAAATGCTAATATCCCAATATTGAACTGGAACCCCCTAACTCGGATCCAGGCAATTCTAGTCGGCTTTCCTCGAAGAAATTTCCATGGCCGAACTTCTTGAAGGCCTAGACGCTACAGGATATAAATATCTTGAAGCAACATAAGCTGCTGCTCAATGGTTGGTATCTTAACAAGCACCTCACCACCATTCAATCGAATGACAGAACAAAATTTGTAACCAGCCAATAACAACAGCTCATTCATGTAATCAACCTCCATAACAGTGTTTGGGATGCCAATTAAACATGTATCCAGTCACAAAGAGGAATTAGTAGCTAACTGCACATGAACCTTCTCAACATCAGATGGAAAATCAAGTTTAACAACAGAACTATCCACGGCAGTAATTGGATTGCCCACACTACTGGAGTTTTCATTTCCTAACTGCACTCTCAGATTGAAACTACCGACCCAAACTGTTAAGCACAGGATCGTTTGTACAGATTGGAATGAATGAAGTGAGAACAGTTTGCTATGTTCCTTGGCTTTGCAAGAGCAACTTTCATTATAGAATCGAAAGACAGACAGGTTGGCTAAATAGCCATACATCATGACCTCAAAATAACTGACCACAAGCCACGATCAGTGGCCACTTCTTAAGAACAGACTAATTGAAACAAAATAAACAGAATTCAAATACCTAACTCCATGACTCTAGTAACCGTACTTGACTTCTTCAGATGGCAAGCCACGTTCTTGAGTCAGCAGACTTGATCATCACTTGGCTGATAGATAGTGAGACCGTTATTTAACATTTCCTCCCTTAAACTGAAGAACAGAAAAGTAGGACTGTTCTTCAGTTTACTTAGGTACTGAGTAGATTCCAAGTAAGCCTCGTAGCTTCAGAAAGGCGTCCAACTTTAATGGCTTAGTCAGGATATCGGCAACTTGCTCCTTAGATGGACAGTAGGACAATTCAACAGTGCCATCCTTGGTTAAGTCTCGCAGGAAGTGAAATCTTACATCAATGTGTTTGCACCTGCTGTGTAGTACCGAATCTCTTGATAATTTGATGGCTGAACTATTGTCACAGTAGATTACTGCAGGCTGCTCATCTTTGTGTTTTAGTTCCTCCAAGATGCGCCTCATCCACACAGCTTGACAAGCACAAGCAGTGGCAGCTATGAATTCAGCTTCCGTGGTTGATAGTGACACTATGGGTTGCTTCTTTGAGCACCAAGAGACAGCTGCAGAGCCAAACAAGAAAACATAACCTGTTGTGCTCTTTCTACCTTCCAGATCCCCTGCATAATCACTGTCCGAGTAGGCTGTTAAGCTTTCATTTCCTCCCTTCTTATAGAACAACCCAAGCTCAGCAGTTCCTTTCAAGTATCTCATGACCCTCTTTGTGGCCTGCAGGTGCATATCAGATGGATTCTCCATGAACCTACTGATTAAGCTTACTGCAAAGACAATGTCCGGTCGTGTAGCTGTTAGATACATGAGGCTCCCCACTATTTGTTTAAAGAAGGTGCTGTCAACTTTGCCACCTTCACCAGATTTTGTCAGTTTGCTTCCCTCGGCCATAGGAGTTGCTGCGCTGTTACACTCACTCATGTGAAATCTTGTCAAAATGTCTTACACATACTTCTTTTGACATATAAAAATTCCTTCAGAATTTTGCTTTACTTCTAGGCCAAGAAAGTAGTTCATTTTGCTTAAGTCAGACATCTCAAACTCATTCATCATGCACTGCTTAAAGGTATGAAACATGTCCTTACTGTTACCTGTAAAAATAAGATCATCCACATATAGACAGGCAAGGAGGAACATACCATCTTCTGATGTTTTTATGAACAATGTGTGTTCATAAGGACACTTCACAAAACCTTCTCTGCTGAAATATGACTCAATTTTGCTATACCATGCCCTTGGAGCTTGCTTTAGGCCATAGAGGGCCTTTCTCAGCTTGTACACTTTGTTTGGATGCTGCTGCAGTTCATAGCCTTGAGGCTGCTCAACATATACTGCTTCTTTCAATTCATCGTGGAGAAAGGCTGACTTCACATCAAGCTGGTATACAGTCCACTCATTTAGAGCAGCTAGTGCTAAGATGGTTCGGATGGTGTCCATACGAGCAACAGGGGCAAATATTTCAGTGTAGTCAATGCCATATTCTTGTAGATACCCTTTGGCAACGAGCCTTGCTTTATACTTGTCAACTTCACCTGTTTCTTTCAGTTTGGTTTTGAAAATCTATTTCACACCAACAGTTTTGGCACCTTCGGGTAAGTCTGTCAGTTCCCAAGTTTCATTTTTCTGTATTGATTCCATTTCTGCTTTCATGGCTTGTCTCCAGACTTCATGTTTTGCAGCTTCTGCAAAAGTGAGAGGGTCACTTTCAGCTAAAAGCGCATGGTGTTCATCCATGTCAGTATCAGACAGTCCTTCACCACTCACGTAGTCTTGCATCCAACTTGGCAGTTTGGTCTTTCTCTTCTGCTGTGGTGATGGTTCCAAGTTATCTAATCTTGCCAGATCTTCACCGAGCTTGAAGTGATCAGTATTTGTACTAGTTGCAGCCTTTGTACTAGTTATAGAAGTTTGTGGTTCAGCAGCTGAATCAGTAGCAACCGAAGACATTCCTTTACTTTCATTAGCCGTTGAGCATCCATTTACATCACTTTCTTGTGGCCAATCACAGTCTGGTGCAGGGATGGAGCTGGTGTCTATGTTCCAGTTCCATCCTTGTTGCTCCTCGCACACCACATCTCGGCTAATCACTATTTTCTTTGTCACAGGATTGTAGATTCTGTAAGCCTTGGATTCCTCACTCACTCCAAGCATAATGCACTTCATGCTTCGGTCATCTAGTTTAGATCTCTTGCAAGCCGGCACATGAACGTAGGACAGACACCCAAACACTCTAAAGTGAGAGACAGACGGTTTGATGCCACTCCAGGCTTCTTCTGGGGTTATGCACTTGACAGCAAGTGTTGGTGATCTGTTGAGCACATGAATCGCCCAGTTCACTGCTTCTGGCCAAAAAGTCTTTGGAACTTGCATTCCAGCTAACATAGCACGCACCATATTCATGATAGTGAGGTTCTTTCGCTCAGCTACCCCGTTCTGCTGTGGAGTATATGCAGTGGTTAGCTGTCGTTTGATCCCTTCATTCCTGCAGAAGGTTGAGAATTCTAGTGAGGTATACTCACCCCCCCTATCTGTTCTGAGGCATTGAATCTGTTTGCCAGATTCTTTTTCGACCATTCTCTTAAAGCTTTTAAACACAGAGAAGGCATCAGATTTTTCAACCAAAAAATACACCCAAATCTTTCGACTGAAATCATCGATGAAAGTTAAGAAATACCTCTTGCCACTGTTGGATGTTGGATTAAGAGGGCCACAAATGTCAGAGTGTATCAGCTGCAAAACATTTGTTGCTCTCCAGGTGGTGTGCTTGGGAAACACTTCCCTATGCTGCTTTCCAGTTTGACATTCTTCGCATAGGTTTCCATCAGAGGTTAAATAAGGCAACCCTATCACCATCTTTTGCTGCTGCAAGGTGCGTAATCCTTTGTGACTCAAGTGTCCATATCTTGAGTGCCACAGCCTGCTAGTATCTTCCACAGATGAGAAGCATGATGCTTCAGTGGTTTCTGCTGGTGCTTTGCATTGAGCAGATAGTGTGAACATCCGGTTGGAGGTGATAGGAGTCTCGATGATCAATCCTTTAATAGGATGAAATATTCTCAACTTTCCTTCCATAATCAAGATAGCAAGTCCCTTCTCTTGCAACTGTCCAATGCTGAGGAGGTTGTTAGTTAGACCAGGTACATAATAAACATCATCAATCATGTGAGTGTTTCCTTTATAATGCATACAGATGCTCCCCATTCCTGTGATTTGCATTCGTCTGTCATCACCAAGTTTAACTCTGGAGTTCATAGTTTTATCCATCTTGACAAATGCACTCTTGTTTCCACACATATGATTACTGCACCCGGAGTCCAAATACCACACTTCAGCAGGTGCAAAGTTGGATGTTTCCTCACGAACCATCAGTAAGACTTCTTCTTCAGTGGACTCCATATATTGTGCTTGTGCTTCTTCATCTCGTCTTGGACATTCACTCCTGTAATGACCAAATTTATGGCATAGAAAACATTCAACATTAGATTTATCACGCTGAAATCTTCCTCCTCCTCTGCCACTATATCTTCTACCACCAAATCTACTAGAGCCTCGTCCCCGTCCTCGCCAAGCATTGTCATGAGTCATGACCAGTGCTTGTTCTTCAACTATGTGGCTGTTCATTCTCTGCTCATGAACAAGAAGACTGCTTTGCAACATGTCTATAGAGTAAGTGTCCAGATCATTGGACTCTTCGATAGAGCATACGACATAATCAAATTTAGAGGTCATAGAACGCAGGATTTTCTCAATGACAGCTATATCTTCCAACTTCTCACCTTGAAGTCGCATCTTGTTGGCTATTCCAATTGTTCTAGCAAAATATTCATTGACAGATTCACCTGTCTTCATTGCAAGGACTTCAAACTCCTTACGAAGGGCCTGCAGCTGTGCTCGCTGCACTCTTGCTGTGCCTTGATATTTGAGGTTTAATGAGTCCCAAATATCTTTGGCAGAATCCTTTTTCAAGATGGTTTCCAGTACAGTTCGATCGATAGCTTGAAAGAGGTAATTTTTGGCCTTCAAGTCCTTCAGTTTTGCATCTTCTATTGCCTTCAGTTGAGATTCTGTGGGAGTTACACCAGCTGCAAGTACAGGAATGCCATGTTCAATCAACGTCCAATATTCCTTCGAGCGAAGGAAATTTTCCATGAGCATTCGCCAATGGTTGTAATGACCATCAAGTCTTGGGATAGCAGGTTGCACAAAATTGTTGTCTCCCCTATGTATCTCGGACTTAACTTACCCAACTTCCCAAAGCGACTGACTCCCTTAGTCCGTGAAACTTGAGGTAGACCTTCTCTCCGACTTGGAAGGTAAGTGGTCGTCACCTCAGATCCGCCCAACTTTTCTGCCGATCTTGAGCTCTCTTCAGATTCTCCCGTATTATTTTGATTTTTTCTCTAGTCGTTTGTATCAACTCGGGGCCTGTGAACTAGCGCTCTCCCACCTCATCCCAACAGGCTAGCGAACAGCATCGACGTCCATACAGTGCTTCATAAGGTGTCATCCCTATTCTTGCATGGTAACTATTGTTGTAAGCAAACTCCACGAGCGGCAGATGTTCCGCCCAATGTCCCTTAAAGTCGAAGATGCATGCTCTCAACATATCCTCCAGCATTTGTATGGTCCATTCTGATTGTCCATCCGTCTGTGAGTGGTAAGCGATACTGAATCGAAGTTTCACCCCTAAGGCCTCCTGGAGGCTTTGCCAAAAGTTGGACGTGTACCGCGAATCTCGGTCTGGTAAAATGCTCACTGGCACTCCGTGTAATCTTATCACATGCTGTATAAATTCGACGGCCATACGATTCATGTCGTACCTGAGGTTATAGGGCACGAAGTGCGCACTTTTAGTGAGACGATCCGCAATTACCCAGATAGCATCATGCCCCTTAGCGCTCAAGGGAAGACCCACCACGAAATCCATCGAAATATGTTCCCACTTCCACACGGGTATTTCTAAGGATTGAAATAGGCCCCTGGGTCTTTGGTATTTCGTTTTCACCTGCTGACACGTCATGCACTTAGCTACATAATTCGCTACCTCATGCTTCAAATTCGGCCACTGGTACTGACCCTTCAAGTCATGATACATTTTCGTAGCCCCGGGATGGACTATGGTAGGTGATGTATGTGCCTCCTTCAATAACTCCATCCTTAGGGTCATGTCCGTGGGCACCCATAGGCACCCATGCTTCATTATCCCTCTGTCCTTTCTTCGCGCTATGCCCTCCGACTCGTCCCGCCCCTTCCTCAATGCCTCCTGGATCACGGTATCCCCCGCTTGCTTTTCTCTTAGTAGTCAGAGCAAGTCTGGCTGCACGGCCAATGCTGTGAGCTGTTGGGTGATTGAATCCACCATCCCAATTTCGAGCTCGTCCCACTCCCTCGTCAGTATCAGGGACAGAATTCCGACATTCTTATGACTGAGGGTGTCTTCCACTCTGTTCACTTTACCTGGGTGGTATTGAATGTCCATATCGTAGTCCTTTATCAGTTCCATCCATCTGCGTTGATGCAAATTGAGGTCCTTTTGCGTGAAGATGTTTCGAAGGCTCTCGTGATCCATGTAAATCGTGCACCGAGTGCCATAGAGGTAGTGTCTCCAGGCCTTGAGAGCAAATACAATGGCCGCCAACTCCAAATCGTGTGTTGGGTAGTTCCTTTCGTACGTCTTCAGTTGTCGGGATGCAAACGCTATCACCTTGTCGCATTGCATTAGCACACATCCTAATCTTTCCTTCGAGGCATCACTATACACTGTGTACTCTACCCCTTCTTTAGGCAAGGTCAATACCGGGGCTGACGTTAACCATGAGGGGGCATGCCAACTTCGAGAACCCTTCTATAAACTTTCGATAGTATCCTTCCAATCTAAGGAAGCTTCGTACTTCAGAGACATTACGGGGCTCAACCCAGTTGGTGATTGCCTCGACCTTGGAGGGGTCCACAACTACCCCAGAAGCCATCACTATGTGCCCAAAGAATGAAACTTCCTTCATCCAAAAGTCGCACTTCGACAATTTTGCGTACAATTTCTCTTCTCTCAACCGTTGTAGTACCACCCGCAGGTGATGCGCATGTTTCTCTTCATCAGCGGAGTACACCAAGATGTCGTCGATGAATACCACTACAAACTTATCCAAAAACTCGTGGAAAACGTGGTTCATTAAGTTATGAACATAGCTGGAGCATTGGTCAGCTCGAATGGCATCACGACGAATTCATAATGCCTGTACTGAGAGTTTGGAATGCCATCTTGGGTATGTCATCGTTCTTAATCTTCATTTGGTAGTACCTCAACCTCAAGTCAATTTTTGAAAATATCCTCGACCCTGACAATTGGTAAAATAAATCATCAATTCGGGGTAACGAGTACTTGTTCTTAACGGTCACTTTGTTGAGTTCTCGATAGTCTATGCATAACCGCATGCTATCGTCCTTCTTCTTGATAAACAATACCGATGCTCCCCAGGGAGAGGCACTGGGCCTGATCTGGCCCCGATCAATTAGTTCCTGCAGTTGTAGCTTGAGTTTTGCTAGCTCTGGTGTGGCCATTCGATAGGGTGCCTTCGATACCAGGGCTGCATCAGGCACCAGGTCTATCCCGAATTCCACATCCCGATCCGGTGGTAAGTGGGTTACTTCCTCGGGAAACACATCCTTGAAATCGACAACCACAGGTATGTTGTCAAGTTTTGGGTTCGCTGGTTGTGGCACCATGGTGATGAAGGCAAGGTAATCTGCATGTCCCCGCTTCAACAGCCGTCGGGCTTGAATAGCAGATAGCAGTCCCGAGCGGTTGACAGTTTCCACTTCGGTCTGTCTGTGATAAATAAAGGGTGGACTCTCCGGATTCCAAAAAAGAATGCTCTTAGCTCGGTAATCTATGTGAGCATAGTTTGTGGCTAACCAGTCCATCCCTAGGATAATATCGAAGTCCTGAATATCGATTACCATCATGTGCGTACTTATCAATTGACCCCGACTACGATGGGACATTCCTCAACCCCGTGGGTAGCTATTAACTTCTTTTTGGCAGGCGAGGACTCTAAAAACCAAACCGACAAACGTATAAGAGGAGCACGTACCTTAACAACATACTTCCTTGACATGAAAGACCGCATCGCCCCACAATCAAATAGAGTATAAGTCATGCATCCAAACACATTAAGGTTACCTGTGATGACAGTGTCTAACTTGTCGGCCTGCTCGTGCGTAATGGCATAAACCCGTGCTTGTCCTGGCGGCAGAGCCACCCTGTTCCCCTGTGGGGGTGGTAGGTTTGGTCGGGGCGAATCCCCCCAGTGCTGATTCTGCTGGTTCAGTGCACATCGGGCCCATCCATGACCCAGTTGCCCACAAGTGAAACATCTACAATCGGCCCAATTTATCTGTGTTGCTGCCGGCGTTGGGGAGGCCTGGCATTTGACCGAAAGGTCAAGGGACAAGACGGTGCCGTAGAGCTCTGCGCCTGCCATCGTTTCCGCGTGCCCGCTTGGCATTGCCTTCCCTCCACTCTACTTCTGACTCCACCTTGACCGCTGCATCCAACAAGACATCGAAGTTCATCGTGAGGACCCCCGTGAGGGCCATATGGGTAGTGCTAAGTAATCCTTGCTTGAATCGGTGCAGCTTGAGAATCGGGTTATCCATAATCATGTGCGAGTACTGGCCCAACGTATGAAACCTTGAGTTGTACTGTAGCACTGTCTCCCCCACTCGTTGCGTGCACTGATCAAAGGTCACCATCTGCTTTGTTTGTCATCCGGGTGGTACAAAGTACCAGTCAAACACATCCCTGAAAACGTTCCATGTAATTGGTCCCCTCAGCTCTAGCTCGCGTGCCACACTATTCCACCACTTCATAGCTCCATCCCCCAAGAATGTCGTGGCAACATCCACCTTAAGCCTTTCGGGCATCTCAGACATCCTCAGTCCCCTTTCCATGGCTGCTATCCACTTTATTGCTTCTTCCGTACCTTTGTCACCCTTCAAGTTTGGAATCCGCATCTTCTGGACGACTTCGAACTGACCCCAAAGGCTGAGTGCATTTGTCGGGATGTTTGGAATAGCTGGGGCCTGACCGGCTGAGGGTCCCACACGAGGTCCGGTCCAAGATTAGCGGCCCACTCGTTCAATGCTTGTATCGCCTCTGCGGATAAGCTTGGGGCTACCGGGGGCGACACGTATGGCAATCCCAATGCGGGGTCCGCATTCTGGTCTGGCTCCTCCGGGGTGGCTTGTGTGCGGGCACGTCTCCTTCTAGCCATTTCCTATCAACACATCAACTCTTATCGTTAGCCTCAAGAATTTGGTGGGACGAATGAAATTAACCACCCACAATTTCCAAGCAATAGTAGGCGCCACATAATGCGTGGCGCCATCCCGGTCGTAACCACGATACGTTAGTCGCCAACATAGAGAAGAACACCAATGGCTCAAGCCTTATCCCTCTATTCCCCAAACAAAGGTAAACACCTAATTTTTCGATCTTAGAATAACTCTCGACTTCCATGAATCGCACAATGAAGTCACAGACTTGTTGCTACTGTTAGTTTTTAAAAGAAACAACTCATAAGGAAATTTTGTTAAACACTTTCGTTATGACCAGAAAGTTTTGAAATTTTTTTATTTGGTGCCATGAGGCAGCAAATGCTGGAAAGATAAAAAAAAAATTATGCACACAACCCCATGTTAAAAAGAATCCCAATCCTGCGGAACAGTGATGAAACCATAGAACTGGAATAACACCCTAAGAAAATATCCCTCGAATTAATCACATAATCAGGAACTTGCAACACTTATGAATTAAACCAAATGAATAAAAGGATGTCCTAAAACTTAAATGCATTCCCTGCCAGGCAGCAGATTATTCCAAAAGAACTAACTGTCAGCTATTACTACTCATTACGAATCCTGCCTTATTTTTCCTACTTAGAGTTCACATTTCCAATCGCACTTATGGTGTCCCTAGATTTCATCCTGCCTCTGGCATCCTTGAACTATAACGTTGGCTGGCTCACTACCTCCTTCTTATCCGCCTAGTTCTCGTCGGAGTTATACTTCGGCTCTGTGGGATCTGTATCGCCCGATGGTACTAGGCGGGATGGCCCCATCATTTTTCTGGCCTCCATCTCCTCAGTTATGACCTTGAAGGCTCCTTCTTCATCACTTGTGGCAGACATCACCAAAGGCGCGATCCGTTTCCATGGGCGTACAGGGGAACCGAACTCCCTGGTAGCCTGTCTAGATGCAAGCCTCTTATGGACTAAGGCACGCCTGAGATCGTCCACCAGCCCTTTGAGTCGATCCTTCTCCAGCCGCAGTTGGAATGTGGCATCATTATGTTGTGCGCGCTGCATCCTTGCGGCATACATTGCCCGCTGCTGCGCGGTATTGCTGAGCATCTGCTCATACAGCTGGCGACGGATTCTGGACAGTTCAAGCTCCATGCCAACCCTTCTTACCTCTCATTCAATGTACTGGGCAAGCAGCCGGTCTCGTTCTTCTTGCAATCGACCGCAGATTTCTCGCAGGTGGAGGAGTTCATATCCTTCCTCCTGTGGCACCCTGCCTTGGTGTCTCCTTGATTCGACCGATTGCCCAGGTCTCTCCATTTCTGCCATCAACATGAGAAAGACAATAAAATACTCTGATACCACTTGTAAAAGCCCAAACCGGATAGCTTATATTCACACATAGAATTCAGCATTTTAACCACCCGAATGTAGACTCTTATGGGAGAATGGCATGATCATAAAATCAGAAATGTAAACTGAATCCAAACAATGATAGAGCATCATATAGAATTGTCATAACCGATAAGGGTTCTCGGCTTTATTAACCACAAAGGGCATAGTTCGCCTAACCACAAAAATTAGGAATTTAACAAGAAAACAGAGTCAATATCCTTGCAAGGACACCAGATTTATTCCTACGAAGAAACCAGGGGAAACCAGGGGCTCATCCAGCTTTCCTGCTGCCAGAAGCTTCGCCTAATCCACACCAGCACCTAAGATTATGGATGCAAAAACACGGGCACCCTGAGCTAACGCTCAGTGAATAAAAGTAAGTGAGAGGTAAAGAAGGTTTAAAAAGATAAGCAGCATGGTATAGAGTCTAATTTTTTTTCTAAAAGGAGTAAATCGCATGAAAGTTGATTTTAAAGATATCATCGTAAAATTTTAAGTAAGGTTTTAACCAAGGATGCTAATAAGGAAGTCAAAACTGAAATCTACCACCCATATTATGCCATCAAGTCCTTCCCTTGATCCGTGGCTCATAGCCGTTAAATCATCACTTCCATGTACACCAAGCATCAACCAGACGACTCATACACACCCAAGTTATAACAACTCAACCCAGACCGATCTATAGTCGCCAACACAGGGCTGACTCCCCATCTACAGAGCCTCTGCTCAACAGGGAAAGAAAAAGCCAAACCTCAACTACACCCAAATTACCACAGCCAATTCCAAGCATCCTTATCAATCCTCGTGAAAATAGTTTAGCAACCACAACGTTTAACACATGGGATTCTCCTCCCTAAGCATATCAAATTGTTTAAAGAAATCTAAACTAACAGTGAAGTTTTGAAATCATAGAAAAAAAGAAACGTCTTTTGTACATTTCGAATGCGTTTCAGAAACTGGTAGCCACAGTAAGTTTTGCAAACACCCTCTCCCTGTTACACATGCTCATATATCCCTGCCCGGAAGTTAATTAAAAACAAGGATTTTGAATGATAGAATAAAATTGATACACACGCCCAAAGTGCAACAACAACTCTTTCTCATACGACTCAGATACAAGCATGACACATTAATTCTCAAAATTCTCAATTACGAATAAGACAAAGAACACATCGGTGAAATCCGCAACAAGAACCCAAAAAACCCTAGCAATCTGAATTCATTCCATGGTACTCAATTACTCACCCTTTACTTCAGAAATGTCGAATTCATGTGTGAGTGGTGTTTGAACAAATGCTCCCCTCTGCACTCCCCCGTACTGGGTATTTATAGGCCAAGATCACCATCCTCTACCGGTCAATTTATTGATTCCCACACACAATTCGGCCACCGGATGGAAATCGTCTTATCATCAGGGAGAAATTATTGTGGTGATCGGGAATTCCGCAGTTCAGATCACATGATTCATGAATATTATCTCCAGAGCATAACGTTGAGCAAGACATTACAACTCAAAGATAATTACCGTGTGATTGGCCACTCTAACGGGATTATATGTTTGCTATGGTTGCAGATCATAGTTGTCAAATTGGGATTCGAATCGTGAATCGTAATGATCAATTTTTAAATCGTAAATCGAATCGGATCGTGAA
>JAOYMZ010010999.1:0-37207 GCA_025802335.1 Pinguicula primuliflora
TCTAGATATATACTTCGCGCTGAAAGCTTATAGATATATACTTTGTATGATATCTGTTTTGTAGGTGTAGGTAAATGAAAGCAATGAGAAATGTATATATAGGAAGTGTCGCGCGGTTTCCACCAGCACGGACGTTAATCCGCGCGGATGGAACCCGCGCACCCTCCTTAATGATGAATTAAGGAGGGCGCGTGAAAGAAAGTCGCGCGACTTCCATCCGCGCGGAGCCATACCATGCGGACACAACTCGCACGACAGGACATTTTAACAAGGTAGTCGTAATTATAGGGCACATATACAAATTTTCCAAATACTACACCTCACATATAGACGGGGTACCGTCGGCAGCACTCGTGCCATATTTGTACAACACCTGTCCGGTCCCTGCACACAATTGATTATACTTTTCTCTTTTCTTACGGTACCTAGTTCAGCCATACCAATCCGTTTCAGGCGTGAGATTAAAGAAACGAAGCATTATCTATCACCTTCCCTTTCGCAAGGGGAAAAAATTAGATCTTTAGTGATTACTTGTGAGCTAGGGCGATGGGTGCATCTGGGGTTGCGAGCTTCCTCAAACTGGTGTTAAAAAATTTTGACCTTATTGCAGGGTGGGTATCTATCATCTTCTGTCTACTTTGTGCGGGGTAGGGTTTTGTGGGTTGATATGGGGAAATTGTTTGGCTTTGTCTTCTGGAGGATTGGGTGAAATGCTATCTTTTATCTGCGTTTTTTGATTACTTCAAGATTTGATTTTTCTCTCAATTGTTGGCAACTCTATTATATTCAGTTAGGTTGCCAGTTTTTATGGAAAGGTTTTGCTTACTTTCTTTGCTTGGTTGTACAGGCCTGTGGTCAGTCTGCTTTATCCTCTGTAAGTAGGGATCTCTGTTTTTTATTCAGTTATTGTATATTAATTGAATCTTATGAGTTTATGTATGATTTTGTGGGTTAATTATCTTGGCCTATTGAGTACTTGCAGTTATGCATCTATCCGGGCAATTGAGACAAAGTCGCCTGTGGATGATCAGCAATGGTTAACTTATTGGGTTCTTTACTCTATGATTACACTTTTTGAGCTTACTTTTGCTGCACTCATTGAATGGTAAGCATTGTCTGCTTAGATTTTTTTTTTTTGTCTGGTTAGATTAGATGAAATGCTACTTTCAATTTGCTCTGCTTGTTGATATTTATGTATAGATGATTTGTAGTTCTCTGTGCTGTCATGTCAAGTAGTAGAATAGAGTCTTGATCAGCAATTCTATAACGAACGAAATTTTACGTACCAAGATCACACGAAATGCACGTGGGCAGACATGATAGGCGCACTCAAAGTGTTGAACACAGCATCCGGCATATTATGCTGCTGCACATGGATTTCTTAGACTTTTCGTATGTAATTTTCGTCCGGTATGGACGGACTCAGTCTTGATCTCTATTGGAAAGATATTGTGCATCAACCTTTTGAAATATTTCTTTAAATAGTCGTTGGTTTCTTAAACGAATGCGTGTCCTTTATAGCCATACCTCCATGACCTTTGTAAGTTTTCATTTTTCTAAAAAAAATTCATAATGCCTGTATGCAAGGTTGCCTCTCTGGTCATATGTGAAGCTAATTTTCACCTGCTGGTTGGTAATACCGTACTTCAGTGGAGCTGCGTATGTGTATGAGCATTACGTTAGGCCTTATCTTGTTACTCGTCAGAAGAGTGTTAACATCTGGTATGTCCCGAGGAAGAAAGATACTTCAAGCAAACCTGATGACATTCTTACTGCTGCCGAAAAATATATTCAGGAGAACGGATCCGAAGCCTTTGAGAAGATAATCCACAAGGCATGTAACTTTCCACCCTCTGCCTGTTCAAACTGAACTTTCAAATTGTTTTTTTGCTCAACTCAATTCTGAGATGACTGTTCTTAATTTTCAGACAAGAGATACTACTTCAAGGAGTGATCACTATGCATCTTATAGTGGCAATTACGTACATGAAGATGACTATAGGTACTGATCATCCCAAGTTTCATCCCTGTTTGGTTCTCGTTTTTACTCGGTGCGTGCCGGAACAAGAAATAGGTCTGTCTTTGTAAAGAGGTTGCTGTAGCTAACGCCTATTCTAAAGTAGTTCAAATGATCTTGGGTATGTTCCTAGTGAGTTTGCTTTCTGATGTAATTTACCTGGTTTCTAGTTGCTAGAAAGGTGTTTGGCTTGTGTATTCGATGATGAACCGTGGGGAAAATTCTACATCGAGTTCTTCTCCTGTTTAGTAACTCATGAAGGACCTATTTCAGTTTTTTTTTCCAGCTTTTATTTAGACTACTCAAGCATGCATTATCTTCACTTGTGGTGGAGAAAAGTAGAGTGTCCCCCAGTACGGCCCGGGTAAAAGTGAGGTTAAAATGACGTCGTTTCGGATGTATTAGTGGGCCCGCGTAAAAATGTTAAGTACATATTTTTTGTTTGCACCAATTTCATCGTGTCACTTGAGCATTGTATATTATACAATAAGCTTATCACTATACGCATCCCGATCACAAAGCACCAGCATTGGACTCAATGCTCATATATTCTTTACTAATGACTTCGTCTCCCTTGATGTACATAGACCATCACATTCATCACCATCATAGAGCTCACAACCATGAAAGAGCTCATCATATCAAGTAGCTCATCTTTGTTGTTGCTTCTCCTTCTGTTGGTGATTAGATTATTCTATCCCAGTTTTTTCTCCACCGGAATGCTATTGTAGCAAATTCTAATTTGGACCGTTGATAAAAATTCAACTGTTCATATCAGACGATTCATTTAATATCCACTCAAATATACTTTTGATCTGAACTGTTGAATTTTTATCCACGATTCAGATTAGAATTCAGCATCATTCGACACCATATCATTCGTGAGGAGAAAAAAAATTCTATCCAAATGTTTTCCCTGTTTCAATTTGTAAAAATCGAAAATTATTCACATGCAAAAGTTTCTGCTCCCTAATGATAAAACAAGCATAATATCACAACAAATGATCATCTCTAAAGTTAGGAATGTGTGTTTGGAGAAACCTTGTCTTAAAATGTCATGAGTGTGCAAAAGTTAGCTGTTTAAGGTGACATTGCAGACATATCAGTTGCGTTTACCTTCTGCTGGACAATTTCATAGCTCTATTGTTCTTGTATTTGCCTTGGTGATGTTACAGCTGAAGGGCTAGCGTCATCCAGCACAAGTACCTGCAACGTCTCGATCTCCCCAATGCATAGAGGGATTCTATGCAACCTAGAGCAATCCCATAAATGGAGGTGTTCGAGTATGAGAAAGTATTCGTTTTCAATTTCCCAGTATTCCAAATCGAAGCCATCCATTACTAGGTATTTTAGTTCTGAAACTCATCTTCTTTCGTCGCCCAGATACGGCCTCTAAAGGCGTTATCCATCAGTTTTGAGTACTTGAAGGTTGGGCAACAGAGCTAAGATTTACATTGCTTCCCAACGAATCATGGTATTCTCCAAAGTCACTTTTCTGAGGTTTTGTGGAAGAATGTAACCCTTGGGTATGAAGACATTAGAGTAAAAACCAATTATGCATTTAATAGTCTCGAGTCTAGAGAGTTTGACATCTACAAAAGGGGTTCATCGGATTCAACCCTAATACCTAGCTTCTTCAGACTTGGTATCTGTTCTAAAACACCCGAGGAAGGTCAATTTTTTAATATGCCTGCAGAGCGGCAGGGCTCCGTGCTCCTACCATCAGCGTTGATCTTGCTGCAGGCTGCAGCGTGTCGTCCTTAAATACGAATTAAGGACGCCACGCTGCTAAATCTGTGCTGAAGGAAGCAGCACCACCCCCTATTTATATATACAGTTACTCCCATTTCA
This sequence comes from Pinguicula primuliflora, assembly GCA_025802335.1. Lineage (NCBI taxonomy): Eukaryota > Viridiplantae > Streptophyta > Magnoliopsida > Lamiales > Lentibulariaceae > Pinguicula > Pinguicula primuliflora. The sequence goes on from JAOYMZ010010999.1 coordinate 3,869, forward strand.
ATTCTCACACACAACATTTATCATTTGAAATATGGATTCAAAGTGTCCTGTGAGCTCTCCACTATTCCCAAAGTTGACTAAGAGTGAGACTACAGAGTTTTATGACTCAAACAGTTATCTGATTGGTGATTTTAACTCCCCATGCGGCTGGACCTGACTCAATACGTTGGTTAATGATCCTCCACACATGGATGATGAGGATGAGGTGACGCGATCATAAATATGAAAAATGAAGAAAATGAAGATGGTGAGGAGATTGTCCTTGATTCTGAAAATGAAGAAATTGAGGATATAATAATATGAAATATATGATCCATCATACATCTGATGTACCTGTGGTCGTACTTGGATAGGTTGCATGTCCTCTCACTCATCTTCAGTTTCAGGCCTGCAGCACAGTAGCACGACAAAGTATTTTCTATACCACACTTGAGCCCTGATAGGGCATAGAAAAAAAATTGACAATAGCAGAACAACATTTACTTACTGACATAGAAAAGCGTGTCCTTATCTTTCGAGTAATCAATTTCACATTGGTGAGTGTTAGGAGACCAACATTTTTTGGACCTTACAATGTTGTCCCCATAAAAATAGGAATAAAATATTAATAAATTAATTTTATTTAATAAAATATAAATTAATTAAATATTAGTTATTATTTTTAGCATTTAGATTAATTGTAATGAACTATATCTTAAACCCCAAACTCTAAACCCTTAACCCTAAATCCTAAATCTTAAACTCTAAACCTAGAACCCAAATTCTAAACCCTAAATGCTAAACCCTAGACCTTCTAAACCATAAATCCTAAACTTGATTTAAAATGGTAATTAATATTACAACGGTTTTACCGTCGAAAAACTAAAACCCTAAATCCTAAATCCTAAACCCTACATCTAAAATCCTAAACCCTAAATACTAAACCCTAAACGCTAAAACCTAGACCCTACAAATAAGTACTAAACTTTATTAAAAATGGTAATCAATGAAGCCGCCAAAAAACTAAAACCCTAGACCCTGCAAACCTAAATTCTAAACTTTATTAAAAATGATATTCAATATTACGGCTGCTTCGCCGCCGAAAAATTAAAACTCTAAATCCTAAACACTAAAACCCACAAACCATAAATGCTAAATTTTAAAAAAAAAACAATGATCAATATTACGGCGGCTTCACCGGTAAAATATTAAACCCAAAATCCTAAACTTAAAACATAAACCCAAAATCCAAACCCTATAAAATAATGACAAAATAATTAAATAATGAATACATCGAAACTTTATGAAGTCAAATGTCAAATCAAAGCGCACGGCGAACTGATATTATAGCTATATCCATTTCGACAAACAATAAGCATTTCGTCGGATATTTAAAATTGTATGAAAGATTAAAAATTTATTAAAATAATAATAAAAATAATATTATTTAATTCAAAGGGAAAAAAACAAAAAAAAAAGGAACAAAAACATAATAACAAAAACATGCCAAATGAAGAAAATATCGGAACACTCTTTCAGCCACTGGATTATGGGATCTGAATCTTATGGTCCCAAAAATTCGGGTATCGTAGCTTTTTACTTTCACATTTTGGGAACGGCAAATGCCTCAGTTGTCACATCCTCGACAATAAGTGACTACCGGTGATATCACAAGAATCACCTTCTTTGCAAACAATGAAGTTTTGCAGATTCCATAGATAATCAGGCAGAAACTTTAGTATAGAAGGGATAATTCAGTCAAAAAGAAAGAAAGGCCGGCGGGATATATAAAAACTAATTATAAATAAACTACTATGTTTGCACTACAACCACCATCATGATCTAAACTTTTAATGCAGCTATTCATAACCCAACAGCATTTTATCGAAAAAAAATGCTATTGAAACACAATAAATGTTAGGATCAAAGTATGAATACATGACGGGGTGAGCATCCGGAATCCGGTTATCGGAATTTTCCCTATACCGGTAAGCCCTGCCCGATAAGCCCCGTCCGGTAAGCGAAACAGGAAATCGTTACTGGTATCGAGACCATTTTTTATTCCCAGTAGCTTACCGGTACGGGATCGAAAACCCCCGGTAATTTATCGGGATTCCTGATATCCCGATAATCTATTGTTTAATTTAAAAAAAACTGGGCCTCTACCCTTCTACCTTCCGGAAGGTGGGCCTCTTTTTTTAGTTTCAAATTTTTTTTGGGGGCCAATTTTTGGGTCAACTCTTGTGTTGTATTTGACAAAAATTGGATTTTTCTGCCCAGGCCCAAACTAATATAATGACAATGTTGGATTTCATACTGTTCCTCTTCCTTAATGCTAGTACAAGCACAACGACAAATACCAAGAAGGGCCTAGCTTAACAGCACTCAAAGATGGTTTAAAATATTTTCCCAGCTTCACAACCCAACAATCCCACCACTACAACAGGCTACTGAAATATCTATAACAGGAAATATCTTCCACCACTGCCCACAGCCCATCCTACATTTTTTTATGACAAAATCCAAGACGAAGAGAGGAGAGAGGGGAAGAGTTTCAGTCATATTAGTTATATCCATGTAGGATAATCATGAATAGTGACGGATCCTGACCTCTAATCATGGGGTGCGTTTTGGCACGTATCCTGAGAGTATCCTAGGGTCTAATTAGGGGTGCGACGGGGTGCAAGTATAAAAAAATTTGAGGGGGTGCGTACCCCCTAGCCCTATAAGGGTGCGCCAGTGATCATGAGTGTGAAGTGATTAAATGCAGAATGTAAGGAACATACCCTATGCGTAAAGGAACCATCTTTGCCGAAAAATGCTGAGTAATGTGGAGTATCATATATTGAGCTTTTAATACTTACATTTTGGGCCTGTGAAAAAAACTTGTAAGTCAACTTGGAAAAGCACATATTCGTTCCGAACATAGATCTACAATTTTATCGGGATATTGGGACCAAAATAGGATTCATTTTGGCTAGAGCGCCCAAATCTGCTATATATTTTACACGGTTTTCCCATAATGCTAAAACTATGGCAAATGCATTCCCGATATCCATGACGGATTCCGATATCCCGATACTGGTAAGCCCAGTCTATTACCGAGCCGGTTCTGGGACGGGTTTTCTATCTCGATTGGTTATTGGGATGGGATCGGGATTGCCCAATTCCAATACCAATGTCCCCATACTCATCCCTACATGAATGTTTGTACATGAAGTGGAATACAGGACAAGGTCCTGGTCTGTAGTTACGACTAGAGAAATACTGATGACTGAACCTGCGATTCCTGCGTGCGAGGGAGAAGACGAACGGTCATCTCTATTTTCTCCTCTTACCGTCGGTGCTGACGAGCCTTGCTGCGGAATGAACGTGTTGTGGGCCAAAACAAGAAGTCGCTGGCTGGCAATACAACCTGGGGAAGAACTAGCAAGCGTTTGGGTCAAAGAGGGCGAGGGCAAGTTTGAAACTGGGGAAGTGTAAGTCTGTATGCCGTGGGAATGGAAGTTTTTGCTGTACATATGCTGGAAAGTCTGTTTGGTCTGAAAAGTCATGTTTTGAGTTTGAATAGCAAGTAGTAGAATATAAAATGTTTTAGTGTAAAATATAGTTGGTGTATAAATATCGAGTCTATGTACAAGAAGCTTATGAATGGGAATGTTTATCTTCTTCTACCTTGAAATGCTCACCTTTCTCTCCTAACCCCTCCCAAATTTCTTTTGCTCCCTCACAATCTTTCGTTCAAAGATTCTAATACAGGACGGTGGTATCGGAGCTTCGTTTAATAGATCCACCATCTACTAGCACCATAGCTCAAACGAGAAGTCAGACTGCTGCTGCCATGGTATATCCTCCACTTAAGCCAACTTATTCTGAATCCGTTGCAGGTAAGAATGGCAAAAAGAAGAGTGGTGAATCCTCTGTTGGGGTTGATGTCCAACCTGTAGACAGTTCACAGAATTTGGAGGAGACTGTGGATGAACTTAAAAGACAAATGAATACAATGTTTCAGTCATTCCAGTCATTTCAGCTTAATACTCAAAATCAGTTAAATGTTGTCATGGATATGGTGCACAAACAGGGATCCCAACCTTCTATCCTGGGAGAACCACCCGTAAAACTTGGTAGGGTTTTGGGCCCCAAGGAGAAGCAAAGTTTTGATCCTGACAGAGATGGGTATGATGGCTGGGATGTAGAGGACTATGGTTATGAAGATGCAGGTAAGCGCAGAAAAGGGAAGATGCCATATGCTGATTTGCAGTGCTTTAATGGGAAGAATCCTCATTCGTGGCTTGAGATATGTGAGGAGCATTTTAATATATACACGGGGATACAGTACAATGAGAGGTTGGGTTTCATAAGGGTGTATTTAGAAGGGGATGCTGATGTTTGGTTTCGTAGTCTAAAATATAACAGGCCAACAGACTGGGATGATTTTGTGGAAGCTGTGCTGAACAGATTTGAGTTGAGTAATGCAGGGAATGTGTTGGATGAGTTCATGTGTCTTAAGCAGGGGAGACAGGAAACGTTGGAAGAACTATTGAAGAGGTATGATGTTTTAGCCTCCTCTGTTATGGTTCCTTATCCAGAGTTCAGGGAAAAATTCTACATGTAGAAGTTTGTGGGGAGTCTCCAGCCTGAGCTTAGATCTGCAATTCAGGCAAGAGAGCCTCGTACACTTAGAACTGCAATTTCAATAGCCAAACAACAAGAGTTCACAGTGAAGTCTATGATTGAAAAGGTAACCAGTAGTACTCTTCTTAAGGTCACTCCTAAGCAGGCTTTGCGTGGGGGTATCGGAGGGCCTAGTAACACTAAACAGAAGGGTACTATTACTCCACCAAAAATACGACTTCTATCTGATGCTGAAATGAAGGCTAGAATAGAAAAGAAATTATGTTTTAAATGTGGTGATGCTTTTGCACCTGGACATCAGTGTAAAGCTAAGATATATGCACTGCAAGCAGATTCTGAAGTGACCTCTGAGTTCTTTGAAAATTTGTTGAGTGATGCAGAAGTTGAGGAGCTGTTAGGAGGTTAAGAAGGACTTGATGGAGTGTTATATGCTAATGCTGTTGTGGGTGGTACTGGGGTGAAAATTTATAGAGTGAGAGGAATCTATAAGGGTGAACCTCTACACATTCTTTTTGATGGTGGAAGCTCTCACTGCTTCTTGGATAAGAGCTTTGCTTTGAGAATGAAGTTGGATCTAGAATTCACTCACCCTATGGTAATAGAAGTGACTGATGGGGAAAGAAGTGTTAATAGAGTCATGTGCATGAATTTTACTTGGACAATGCAGGGTATGGAGTTTCAGGGTAGTCCAAGAGTTACATCATTGGGAAGCTTTGATCTGATTATAAGAGGGAACTGGCTTAAGAGGTTTGATCCTGTCACCTATAATTACAGCAGCATGGTAATTACACTATACTACGATCAACAGCCAATCTTCATACAAGCAGTGAAGGATAAAGATGAACTGAAGATGATATCAGCTGAAAAAATGATGAAATTAATAAAAGGGGGTTTGAAGGCTATAGTGGGCCGAGTGTATGCTATTACTGATAACTCCAGAGTAAATGAGATTAAAGGAAGGGAAGAGTTTGAAAACTCAGTGAAGGAGTTGCTGATTAAATTTGATGATATCTTCCAAGAACCTAAGAAGTTATCCCCATCAGAGGAGTGGAACACAAGATAGAACTAATTCCTGGGGCTGTACCCAGAAAGCAGATACCATACAGGACTCCTCATTACCAAAAGGATGAAGTGGAAAAGATAGTATCAGAGTTACTTTCGAGTGGATTAATCAGGAGGAGTCAAAGCCCATTTGCATCCCCTGTTTTGTTGGTTAAGAAGAAAGATGGAGGTTGGCATATGTGTGTGGATTACAGGTACTTGAATAGTTTAACTGTGAAGAGCAAGTACCCAATTCCCATAATTGATGAGTTATTGGATGAATTATCTGGAGCAGTTTGTTTCAGTAAGTTGGATTTGAGATCAGGATACTTTCAAATATGCATGGAAGAGCAAGATATTTATAAGACTAGTTTCATTACACACCAGGGCCAGTATGAGTTTGTGGTGATGCCCTTTGGGTTATGTAATGTCCCGGTCACATTTCAAAGTCTTATGAATAAAGTGTTTGAAAAGTACTTGAGGAAGTTTGTGCTAGTATTTTTTGATGACATACTGGTGTATAGTGAAAATTTTGAGGAGCATTTGGAACACTTACGAAAGGTATTAACTGTGATGAGGGAGAACCAGTTGTTTGCTAAACCTTCTAAGTGTTCTTTTGGTAAGGGTGCTATTGAGTATCTGGGACATGTAATATCTGCTGAAGGAGTTGCTACTGATGTTGCGAAAATTAGAGCAATGCTGGCTTGGCCTAAACCAAGCGATCTTAAGTCTCTGAGGGGATTTCTTGGCCTAATTGGGTACTATAGAAAGTTTATTAAAAATTATGGAATCATAAGTCAGCCACTTACTCAAATGCTTAAGAAGGATGGATTCAAATGGAGTGATGAAGCTGAATCAGCCTATAAGAGGTTAAAAGATGCAATGTGCAAAGCCCCTGTATTGGCTCTACCTAATTTTTAACAGGAATTTGTAATTGAAACTGATGCTAGTGATAAGGGTGTGGGAGCTGTATTATCTCAAGGAGGCAGACCAATTGCGTATTACAGTAAATCCTTGGGACAAAAGCAGCAAACTCTATCTATTTATGAAAAAGAATTGTTGGCAGTGGTGCTAGCAGTAAAGAAATGGAATAATTATTTGCAGGGGACAAGGTTTATTATTAAGACTGATCAACAAGCTCTTAAGCACTTACTAGAGCAAAGATCGAATACCATCTTACAGTAGAAAATGGCATCTAAACTGTTGGGATATGACTATATTGTTCAGTACAAGAAGGGAGTTGAAAATAAAGCAGCTGATGCACTGTCAAGATATGGACCTGATGAACAACAACAGTGTTACAGTATTTCTACTCATGACCCTACATGGATTGAAGAAGTACTTAGAAGTTATGATCAGGATGAGGAACTGAAAAGAATCATTCAAGCCAAAGTGGTGGATCCTACTACTTATCCAAATTATCAAGTACAAAGGGGCTTACTCAGAAAAAAAAAGGGTAAGATATGCATTGGAGCAGGAAAGGATCTCAGATCAAGAATCCTATCTATATTTCATGAATCTCCTATGGGAGGACATTCTGGAATACATGCTACTTATGCTCGAATTAAATCATACTTCTATTGGACTAATATGAAAAAAGATGTTGAAGAATGGGTTAACAACTGTGATACTTGCAGGAGCAGTAAGCCAGATTCCACAACCAAAGCTGGTTTGCTGCAACCCCTGGAAACTCCTCCACATCCTTGGTACTCCATCAGTATGGATTTCATAGAGGGTCTGCCCAAGTCAGAAGGTAAAAATTTAATATTCGTAGTGGTGGATAGATTCACCAAATATGCACATTTTATGACTTTATCTCATCCTTATACTGCTGAAATGGTGGCTAGAGTATTTATAGATCATGTGTATAAATTACATGGTTTACCCGTTGAGATTGTGTCTGATAGAGATAAAGTCTTCACAAGCCAAATATGGGGTGAATTGATGAAACTGTCTGGTGTTAAATTAGCTATGAGTTCTTCTTACCACCCTCAGATAGATGGGCAGACTGAGAGGGTTAATCAATGCCTTGAAACTTATCTAAGGTGCATGTGTACTGATAAACCACATTCGTGGAGTAAATGGTTACCTTTGGCTGAGTTTTGGTACAACACCACACATCATACAAGTGCTGGAATGACCCCCTTTCAGGCCTTATACGGTTATGAGCCAAAACATATACCTGTTCACCTGACAAAAGAAATACAGAATTTGACAGTAAAAGAATTTCAGATTATGCGAAGTCAAGTACAGGAGTTACTTAAACAGAACCTTATTCTGGCTCGAGACAGAATGAAAATAAATGCTGACAAGAATAGAGTTGAACGCCAATATCAAGTGGGTGATAAGGTCTATCTTAAACTATTCTCCTACAGGCAGCAATCGGTTCAGTTTCGAAGGAATATGAAGCTTTCACCTAGATATTACGACCCCTACACTATATTGGAAAAGATTGGATCGGTTGCCTATCGTTTAGATCTTCCTGCAGGGTCTAAAATACATCTTGTGTTTCATGTATCACTTCTTAAAGAGAAATTGAAAGCTAAGGAGTGCAACGCAAGGCCATTACCGGAGATGAAAAGTACTGAAGAATTGAAGGTGAGCCCTAATCGAATACTCGACACAATAACTATACCTGGTACTTATGGACCTCAAAGACAGATGCTGGTATCCTGGTCTGGTTCAAGCCCTTCACAATCAACTTGGGAAGACGAGCTTTGGATTAGGGCTAATTATCCAGATTTCATTCCTTGGGGACAAGGAATCTCTAAAGGAGGGGGCAATGTTGTGGGATAAAACAAGAAGTCGCTGGCTGGCAATACAACCTGGGGAAGAACTAGCAAGCGTTCGGGTCGAAGAGGGCGAGGGCAAGTTTGAAACTGGGGAAGTGTAAGTTTGTACGCCGTGGGAATGGAAGTTTTTGCTGTACATATGCTGGAAAGTCTGTAGGTCTGAAAAGTCGTGTTTTGAGTTTGAATAGCAAATAGTAGAATATAAAATATTTTAGTGTAAAATATAGTTGGTGTAGAGTCTATGTACAAGAAGCTTATGAATGGGAATGTTTATCTTCTCCTGCCTTGAAATGCTCACCTTTCTATATACTTAGGAGCAGGCTGACGACAGGTTGGAAGAGGTGATAGTAGGTACACAGACCCTTCTATATACGTGTTATATGCTACGGTTAGGAAGCACCGATTATAACTGGCTGTAGGATATGTCAATTTAGAATTTCTTCGTGTTAATAATATTGTCAGGTAGCAGGTAATATGAGGGTATTGGGTGGGATGGCGTACACCTTATTTGATAGTAGAGCCACAAGATCCTTTATCTCGGTAGGATACGCGGAAAGAGTTCATGTGTCGGTTGGCTCATTACCAATGCGTTGTCTAGTCTCCTCTCCACTCCGCTCCGAAAGGCTGAGTTGGCTACCAAAGGCGTGGAGCAGTGTCCCATACTGATCGGCGGAAGGAGCATTTTTGACAATTCGGAATTCACGAATCCGACATCCGACGACTAAAATGTATTTTTTCGAGTTTGTGTAGTAAAATTCATACCCGAAAATATTCGGATAGGGGTTCGAGTGTAGAGCTATGTTGTAATTTTGGGACATGACCTATTGTTTACTATCTGTAATGTTGTGTTTTACTTGTTTAATGACACTTGCACACTCCTGAAATACATATAAGCCGGATGATGTGAAATTATATCAAGTCTAAGCTTTTATGCTTATGTTATGACTTGTTTGAATGGTCAATTGGGTTATGGGTACATAAGTTGGAGATTGAAGTTCATGCTCGGAATACTACATATTTGACCTCAACCCTCGATTTTTTGGTTCATTACTCCGTTGTGTGGGCTGCATTTTATTATTGGGCCTTGATATAGTTTTTTTTTTGCAAAATTTAAATTTCCATTAAAAAAGTGCAAATCCGGTGTGAAGCACCTACATGGTTCTCCTGACCCTTCCATCGAAAAGATTTGGGATAGTATATTTCCACGGCCATAAAACCTTCCTTCGGCGAACCTCTGGCAAGGAAAATCCTATGGGAGAAAAGAGTATGGCGATATATATCTCCCTTCAATACAAAAAATATGCGGAAAAAAAATAAAGCCCAGTTAGTGTTCTTCAAACGACATTGGTCTTGTGTCTTCGAGAGTAGTTAGTCATAGATCCTTGCGGATAAGAGGAAATATGTCTGCTGGTGGCTGGTCCAAAACCACCAGGTTTGTGTTCAGTTCCTGACTCCCCCGTTTTGCCAAAGCATCAACAATCTGGTTTAGTTCACGATAGCAGTGTTTGATTGTGCATTGAATGAATCGTGCCTTGAACTCCAAAATCTTTTTTATGATTTGCTTAATCTTCCAAGGAGCAGACGAGGCTTGCAAAATACCATTAGCCAAGATCAAAGAGTCAGTGTTCACTTCTAGATGTAGGATATCGCGCTGCAAAGCGAGTTGCAGTCCAGTAAGTAGAGCAGCAGCTTCAGATTCTATCGAGGAGATATTGTCAATCTTAGCATAGAAAAGCAGCAGACATATGCCCGATACATTTCTAAATAATCCTCCGATTCCAGCAGATAGAGGGGAGACACTCCCATCCACATTTAGTTTGGTAGCAGTCCCAACCGGTGGTTCCCAAGACAGGGTGCATGTCATAGGGTTGGCCAGGATGTTGCTTGGTAACGAGATGTTCAATGAGATCAAATTTTGTTGTCCCCGTGAATTCAGGGGAGTGAGGAATTTGCCAGCTTTAAGCATATCTTTGAGCAAGCTCAGGATTGAATTATGACTATTTCTGCATTCAAGGAGGCTGATCCAAACCGGATGCCACATCTCAGCTTCCATATTTGCCAGACAATGAGCATAGGGATGACCTTATGTAAAAAGATTGTGATTTTGTCACCTGTCACAGCCAACCAGGCCTCCAATCTGTGTGCCAAGCTGACGGGGGAATATGATACGGACAAAACTCCATCAAAAAATATCCATATCTGAATAGCAAGTTCACCTGAAGACAGTAGACGGTAAGCCGTTTCTATATGTCCAGAGGACCAGCAACATGAGCATTTCGATGCCAGGGAAGCCCCTCTGGTGCAGAAGTTGGAATCCACAGGAACAATGTGGTGTAAAACCTTCCACATAAAAATATTGACTTTGAGCGGGATGCATGGATCCCAAATCCATTTATAGTTGAGCCTAGAAGTAGATCTGTGATGAATGTTGTGCCAAGATGATTTAATAGTGAAGTAACCAGTGGAGGTTGGCTTCCAAATCATTTGATCAAGCTCTGCAAGGTCAATTCTGATTTTCAGAATACTAGTCACAGTTTGAGATGAGAAGTAGTTTCTGAGCAACTATTCATTCCAGCAACCATTCGTCCAGAACTCATTAACTTTAAGATGGGCCAGGTCTTCAGTTGGCTGGACTGTGTTCACGCTATTCCAAATGTCTCGAAAAAACATTGCATTCACCAGATCCGAGGAAACGGAAAGTATGCTGCAGCATAATAGGTCTAACTGACAATATCCTCTTCCAAACATGAGAATCAGAGTTTTTAACTTTCACCATTATGATATCTGTCTTCATGCAGTATTTGTGCATCATAAAAGCCGACCAGAGATTGTTTTGTTGTCTAAAATGCCACTAGAGTTTCATACTAAAGCACAAGGTAATTTCAGTTATACTGTGACAGCCAAATCCTCCTTCAGAGTGAGGAAGACAAATGACATTCCATGACCTCCAGTGTAGTTTTTTCTTACTATCAGACCAGCCCCAGAAAAAATTAGACATCAATCTCTCTATACGATGTATGATACCAATTGGAGGTTGTAGTACCATTAGCGGATATATAGAATTACTATTCAACACATGTTTAATGAGAACTAACCTGCCTCCACTAGATAGCATCGAGGCTGTCCAACCATCAAGTTTGGATTGTATCTTGGCTAAAGTATCATAAAAAAGAGCTGGTGACTTTTTCCCAGAATAAAGAGGCACACCTAAATATGTGACTGGGAGGCGGCTATGTTTGAAACCAGTCCATTGTTTGATAAGATGAACTCTAGAACTCTCAACCTTTGAAGATGTCAACAATCTGCTTTTACTAATATTAACTAGCTAGCCAAAAACCTTCTCGTACTTCTTCAACAACATGAGAATGGCATCTAAGGCAAATTTTGTACCTCGATAGAATATAATGATGTCATCAGCATAAGCCAGATGTGAGACTATAGGGCAACCTGTTGGAACTCCATACGAGTAGGATTTACAATTGTTCATCAATTTATTTAGACTGCGACTCAAGACTTCTGCCCCAATGATAAAAAGTAGGGGAGACAGGAGGTCCCCTGTCTGAGTCCTCTTGTTAACTTAAAATAGCCATGTGAGGTTCCTTCAAATAGCAGAGAAAAACTGGAGTTAGAAATAATTCTCCAAACCTGGCCTATAATCGTCTCTGCAAAGCCAAAGGCATAAAGCACTTTAATGAGATAAATCCAAGACACACGATCAAAGGCTTTCTCCAAATCCAACTTAAGAGCAACATTATGCCCACATATTGGCTTCTTGAGAAAATGCAACATTTCCTGAGCGAGCAAGATGTTGTCAGATATGCTTCTTGTGGGGGACAAACCACTTTGCTGCGGAGATATTAAGTGAGGGAGTACTTTACTGATCCTAGTGGCAAGCAGTTTGGAGATTATCTTCCCAGCGAAACAGCATAAGCTAATAGGACGAAAATCCGACCAATGGACTGACTAGGGGAGATATCTTAGGGATGAGTGCTATCAATGTGCTGGTATAAGCACCTCCAAACTCACTGCCAGCATAAAAGGACAGAACTGCATGTACAACATCCTCCCGGATGATTTCCCAGCAAGTTTGGAAAAATACTCCAGTGAAACCATCCACACCTGGAGGTTGTCCTTGTTCATAGAGAAAACTATGTCCTTGATTTCTTCCTCAGTCGGCCATTCACACAAATCAGCATTCATGTCAATGTTGATCAGTTTCGGGATCTCTTCTAGCAAGGAGTCATCTGGTTCTGTGTGTTCAGCAGAGAAATGTTTTGCAAAGTGTGATAACAGCAGTTCCTTTATATCAACGGGGGAGGTTATCCAGTAGCCTTCCTCATTTTTTAGTCTGCGGATAATTGTTTTCGGTCTAGAAGCTTTCATAATGTTATGAAAAAATGCAGTGTTGCGGTCTCCTTCTTCCAACCATTTCACTATGGATTGCTAGCGCCAGTACATCTCCTCAGATAGCAGATGTCTTTTGTAGGCAGACTGTGCCTGTTGCAACGCTGCACGGTCATCTTGTGCACCCGAGGTGTCAAAATGTATTTCAAGGGCTGCAATGTGATCCTCAAAGTCCTTGACGTTCTGGAAAATGTTACCAAAGGTCTCTTTGTTCCACACCCGAAGATGTATTCTTAATCTCTTCAGTTTGAGTGCTAGTTTTAGGAGTCCATTCTCAGTTGGGACTTGTTCAGCCCAAGAGGAGGCCACAAACTGTTGAAAGTTAGGATGCAGCGTCCAAAAATCCTTGAATATAAACCTAGATATTCTCGAGTTTCCCACAACAGATTTCACCAGAAGGGGGCAATGGTCAGATTTCAACCTACTGAGGTGAGTGATAGAGTAGGGAGTAGCATTAGATATCCATTCGTCTGAAATTAGAACTCGTCCAGTCGTTAAAGGATTTGATCTCTTCCACTCTGATTATTAGACCATGTAAATCTTTTGCCCTCGTAACCAGCATCTTTGGGTCTACAAGCATTTATGGCTTGCTGAAAATCACTTGCAACCCCCATATTTATCGATAGTCCGCCAGCTTTTCTCATTGGGTGATAGAATTATGTTGAAATTGCCCCCAGAAGAAGAGGAGCATGTAGATTGTTTAAATGTTGCACCATATCACTCCAGAGCTGCAGTCTTTCTCCTCTTGTGTTTTCGGCATAAATTCCCCCCATAAAGAATTTAAAATCAAAGTCTAGGTGCTTAACCTGCAATAGGAGCAGCTGTGTTGAGTCCAGATGAACTGAGGCCTCCCATGCTGATGTCCAGAAACACCAGATGGTGTTAGCTGTGTTGGATGCACAGCCAAAGAAACGAAGCTTAATCCTCATGGTGGATAATTGCAGAACATCCTGCATCGATTCTATAATCACCATAAAAGAGATTTGATGTAGTTTAATAATTTTTTCAAGTGAGCTGAGGTGGGAGGATTATTTATTCCTCTAATGTTCCAGACCAGACACGAGAGATTCGTGATTCTATTGACTTGGAACGGGTTCTGATTTCAGTAGCCTTGTAATAGTCCTTCGACTTTTTTTTGTAAGGTCTTTTCTTCTTGAGGGAATCCTCCGTATGTGCATCTTGCTTGGGTGGCCGCTCCTCTTTTCTAGCCCCATAATCAAAATTGGATTCTTCATCAGAAGATATTTGTGCATCATCAGGTAATTGCGCATCATCTGCAGCCTTTTTGTCTGCTGACCATAGCCGAGAGAAAGGCCCATCGATAGGTGAGACTGTGGTGTTAATGTTGAAACATTCCTCATCATTCTCCAATGTGTGAATTAGTACTTGTTTTCCATTATCCTGGAAATGCTCAGATGATTCCTATGTTTCAGATTGAGGTGGTGCTATTCTGGTCTTCTTCTGTTTGGATCTAGATTTTCTCCCATTTTTGGATGAAGCAATCTGTGGACGAGACTCATCCCTAGAAGCAGCAGCTACAACATCGCAAGTCTCTGTTGGTTGTTCTTGAGGATCTGATCCCTCAGTAGTAAGGCAAGCAAAAGAATTAGTAGTCAGAACAGTCTGTTTCACAGGTTTAACAGTGGAAGAAGATTTCTATTGAGTCATAGTAATATTTGCGTTCTCTAATATATTTGTACAAGCAAGCAAAGGGGGTGTGATTGTACCTTCTCTGGAGGCTTTGGCTAAGAGATTAGCCTCCACCTCCTGGCAAGTTAAGACCGCAGATGATTGGGGATCCACAATCTTGTTGCCAGTTGGAGCAACTGGGCGATACACTTGAGTTACAGTCTTTTTTCCTTTGCTGGCATGTACTTTAGGCCTTTGCATTGCAGGTTGCTGAGTATGGACTTCTGGGTGCAAAATTTTGCAAGACTCATGATTGTGGCCCTGTCTTAAACAATGTGAGCAATATAATGGCTGCCTCTCAATATGCAATGGTTGCCAGAAACTCTCATATCCTTCAATTTCCACATATATACGCTGAAGAGGCTTATTAAGCAGATTCATATCAACACACACCCACGCAAGATGAGGCCTTGCTAAATTGGCAGTAGCTGCATCGATTTTAACAGGAGTACCAAGTATACTTGCTATAGAATAAATCGCAACTTTCCTGTATAGATGATGAATAGGTAAATGTGGCAAGGAGACCCACAAGGGTGCAAAATGCGATTCAACATTAGCCTGGAAATCAGGCGTCCATTTAAAAACACACATAGGGAATTTGTTAAGATACCAGATCTCTCGCAGCCATATTCGGTTACGATCTTCAGCATTGTTAAATCTCATCAGAATATGTTTTGAGTCCAAATGGCCAACAGAAATATCACTTTTCAATCCAATAGCAACCAACAATTTGCACATTTCTGGCAATGGAGGCCGCCATGGCTAAATTTCCCGACAAGGGCTAGGTCAAAAGGGACAATGAGGGATCTTACATCTGATTGCGTGAAAGCAATTTTTGGCTCTCCTTTCCATTCTCCAAGAGTTTTGGGCGATAATGGCTCATTGGTTGCTGTGTTTGAGCACCGATGATGTTTGCAAACGATTTCTGTATAGGGGGCTCGGCAGTTGATTTTTCCAATCTAGATAATGGGGGAAAAGCCTCCAGGGGTGGAGGTTCGGCACTCATAGTGCCGGAATCAGTAAGGGGTATCTAAAAGGGGTCAGCAGGTGGTTACATACATAATGTAATCGTCCGGGCAAATACGGTGAAGCAATACAGACTGTTACTCTTCTGTTAAATTCAATTTTTATGTAAAGTTAAAGTAAACTAACAATTTGAACATAAAAAATAAAGTAAACTAAGCTTCAAGAATAGGAGGGAGGCATCATAAGGAACTCCAGTGGAAGAACTATACTCAGTTTTGCTAAGAAAATGGGCACTTGTGACTGTGATGCACTCACTACAAGCTGAACTGTGAGCCAACCACCATGGTCTGCAGATTGCACAACAACAAAGGATGCATTCATTAGTCGATTACTCAGACTCCGCTTTAGCAGTTGATACCAAAGCCCACCACTACTAGTTCAGCGGATACAAAGTATGTGCCAAGATTCCCAAGACAAAAAAGGTTCGACTACAGGCCTGGCCTAGGTGTTTTCCAGCAACAGCAGCAGACGGACTAGCCAAGACGAGCTTGCTTGTCGGACGCACTAGCCAAGACGAGCTTGCTTGTCGCACACGGATTGGGACATTCGAATACAAGCAGATCACTGGAGGAGGCATGGCAACAGGATACCCCCCCCATGAGTAATCAAAGTCCTTCTAGTAGTGTTTTGGGTCATTTTCGTTCCTGTATTTCTATCCAATTTTGTATCCGGTGAGGGCTAGCCCACACCTCCCCTATATGTTAAAAAAAATTTACAATAAAGCAATATCAATCCCACAAAAAAAATTGACAAAGTCCATTATCATTTATATGAACCACAGTCATGTTTCTCCCCATCTTGAGCAAGATTTCTTTCTAGTGCATCCATTTTCCCATTCTCATTGTCATCATTTTCCTCTTCTTGTGGGCCTGATGCTTGGCTGCTGCTCGAAGCTTCCTCTTGGCATGTCGTGTTGGATTCACTACAGCCATCACTTTTTCTTCTCGTTTCCTCTTATCCCTCTTCACCTTCAGAGTTTTCTTGATCTCGTTGTAAATTTGAATATATCTCTCCATGCCTATAACGTCTCGTATGCTTTCGGAGGCATCTTGAGCCTCTTGTTTTAGATCATCTGCCAAGAATAGAGATAAGGGTTATCACAGTACATATTGCAAATTTAAGCACACCAGGATACGATAGAAGTAAGTTTCAACCTTTCGGGGGATGGGAGGGTGGATTACCTGAAATAACTTTTCCGGCAAAACCTTCGCAGACTCTGTAAAGAGGCAACAACATGTGGTATGCATAGTCATGGTGTAGATCGCTGGTGGCTGAATGAGGGCTTAGAAGTTTTGGTGAGATAGATTTGAAGCACTTGAAGATGATTTTCATCTGCAGGATGGATTTAAATGCCATGAGTAAGTAGTCAGTGTTCGAGAAAGCGCTTGGCGAACACTGGGCGGCTGAGGCCCGTTCAGCGCTTAAGCGGCCTAGTCGCCTGCCTAAGCGGGCTTTTAAGCGACCTAAACGGTAATTCGGGCAAGGCGGAGGGCAACATACTAGCGCTTAGGTGCCGCCCAAGCAGCCTAAGCGACCTACTTCTCGAACAGAATGAGTAACACACCACATCCATAGTGATTGAAATAAGAAAATTAACAAAAAGCATTCTATCTAAAGATGGGAATATAAACATCCTTCATTTTCACATTCCTCGTCATACCTTATTATCCTCCATGTCAAAAGCAAGCTTTCCCATTCTTTGAAGCAAATAGGAAATAAATGGATGCTGATGTTGGATATGTTGGCCACTGGCATCACAAGTGAAGGAGAGAAGCATCCTCCTACCCTTTATCACATCAAGTTCATCAAAAGCCTTACGGAAACGGGTTTGTTCAGCCGAGTCCAGACCGAACCAGAACTTAGAAACCTTCATGGATTCATTCTTTTGCAAAATGGAATTGAGACTACAGACGGAAAAGACAAGGTTCTGCAAAATAATATCACCGGATTTATCATCCATCACTGGCTCCTTTAGCTGACAACAAAATGAAACAGCTGAAAGGAACAGTGTGCTTGGTTTCATAAGAACAAATTTTTCCGTAGACAAATTGGTGTTTTGTCCACACTCCTTAGTCACCGCATTAAAGTAATGCCACAACATACGGCTGGATATGTTGCGCAACCACAAGTGATGATGTAGTAGAAAACCACAGATAGTTTCCCATATATCCTGTAAGAGTTGGCGTTAAAGGAAATATTAGAAGTCCGGCACAAAGATGAATGTGAAATAAGCTTACCGGCAATAGCATATAAAGACTAGATACGGAATCAATCGTAACAAGTAACTGAACCAGGAGAGTGATATAGGTTACGAACAATACTCGTACAGTTTGCTACCAAATCGTACCTCGTGATCCTTATCGAATATCAAGTTGTGGAATTGATGTACTACTATCTTCTCCAGCATAACCAATGAATAGTATGCCTCCTTCCAGAATGGAATTGCATCATCTGAAATGGTTTGCTCACTTGATGAAAGAGGGCTTGCAGCAGATTCCAAAATGCCCTTCATTACTGGAAGTACTACAGTCAGGTGGTGTTTCCGGAAACTTTCTCTCATTCCTTCAGCTTCAGCCAGTAAGCCTAGCACCTGCAAAAAAGAGGGAAAAAAAAAGCATCTGAAGCAATCCTGGACTAGAATAGAATAATAATGACATATATATGACCAGCTTTTACCCGTTTGCAAATGCTCTATACAACAAGTTAAGACAGTTCAACAGAATTTCGGAATAGTGCACGCCGAAGTTTTTTTTACGACAACTTACTCACCTTGACAGAATTCAAGGACAAAATATAAAGAATCTGCCATAGGAGGAGATTCTTCTAAACCGTAATAGACAGAATACCAGTAAAACATCATGTTAAGAAGAAAATTAGGAGAGAAGACAGGTGACTGTATATTTGGCATTCCAGCACCAGCCAAATATCTAGATCTAACAAATACACTAATACTGAACAGATTCGCAAGCTTAACACACAATCTATCAATGATCCTTGATAGTACCAAGAATCAGTTAAGACACAGTACTACAAGAAACTCTCTATCTATAGTAACGCACAGTCCGTGCAAAGAGGCAACCAGATAGAATGTATAAAGAACAAGTGCAGTAAAACCATAAAGCATCAGTAAAATTACCTGTGCTGAAGGAGCCCACAGGTCCTGTTTTGTACAACGGTACCAAGATAGGGTGTACTCCAGAATGGAGTAGCGTGAACCCACAGTCACATGTCCAACAAGACATTTAATTGCAGCAGCAGCCATCATACGAACATTTCTGTCAGCATCGTTAGCCAAAGAGGCAACCAAATGAACAAATATCATCTGAGGTTGTACATCTAATATGTTGATAGGGCATTTGTTTATAACACCAGTGAGCATCTCCAGAACAGATTCTCTTCCAGTGGAATGCTCGTATCTAAAATACACACATAAGACAGATTTTTTCACGTTATATGGCCAGAAAAGAAGAAGAAAATTTGTGAAAGCTAACAATCACCTTAAGTTTGCTAGCAAAAAATCAAGATGTTGCTGCAACAGCAAGTGATTCGGAGAAATATCATATCGAAGGAGAAATTGAAGTAAGATTTGTCTGCTCTTCTTACGGATCGGTTCAGATTGGCTTTGTACAATCAGTTCTGCAACAATCTTGACAATATCGTATATTTCAGGAACCTCCAGTTTTCGTTGAACAATTGCTTTCAGAAGTTTAAGGGCGATGAATGATGGACTTTCCCCAAGGTCAACAAAAAACGGAAACTGGATCAGCATATGCAACTGATCAACTGAAAGTGTAACCTTACTCTTTCGGATAAGTTTTATCAGCAATCCAATACATGCTTCCATCAATTCACTTTGGGCATCCACTGAACCTTGTGCCATCACCAACAAAGTATTCTTTATTTTGTCAGATTGGGATTGAAGAGACCGCAATGGAAACTTCGCGATGAGAGACAAACACTTCAGCCCAGCCTTTATAATATTTTCATACTTTGAACTCAGGCATTGAACAAACAAGCTCACTAAAGGGTCTAACAACGACATGAGCTCCTTATCTTCCTCTCCGCTACGCTTCAACTTAAAGTAGTTCTGGAAGAGACCAAGAGCAAATGCTGTTATTAAATGACAAAAACGCTGATCCGGGTTCAGTAATCTATCGCTGTGGATCTTAGGAATACACTCGTCATCTTGGTCTAATCCGCTTGCCCTTGAAACACGAGAATTTTCACGTGCTTGACCTTGGTCGCTTATACTATCTTCAATAAGGCATTGAATAAATGTGAACAGTTTGTCCCGTTCCACAGATGGATTGCATTGAATACCTTCACCAATGTGATCCAACATTTTCTCTAATTTCAATTTCACATTGTGTGTAAGTTCCTTATGCAGATGAGCAGTAACAGGGTAAAGCAGTTTCAGTGCGTCGTTAATCTCGAATGTGATACTCTGGGCAATCAACTTGAGAGTTTCATACGACTTTTGCTTTTTAGTCTCTTTCATTTTGGAAGCAATCTTTTCCACCTCTTTCTCCTCGGAAACTTCATACAGTATGTCCTTCTCTACAACAGAAAGAAGGTCTCCTACACAGTAATCCAATTTTCCTTCTACCGGGTTGACAAGAAGCTCCGATAACATGAAATTCAGAGTATAACCAAGAACATGCAACTCAAAACCTCTCTTAAGACTCGCCTTCAGGATTTTGAGAATATATTGCAAGTATTCCAGACCCAGTTCCTTTATGCAAGCAGTCAATGCAGACCTTGCTCGATCACGCACACTATCCAATCGATGTCTCAATAAGTTTGATATGCGATGAATAATAGTCGGTAGTTGCGAATCCATGATTTCACCGGGAAGTAATTTCAGAAGTTTAAGAGCAACAAGGCTGATATTCACATTTACATTGTCAGGATCGGAGTTCAACAACTCTTGAATCTTTGGCAATAACTTTTGAATCTTTGGCAACCTCGATGACTCCGAGAAATGGAAATGATCAAGGATACCGCAGACAAGCCTCAGGAGAGGCCTTTGCTTATCTACTTTTAGTGACAAATAACGGAAGCATCTGAGTAGCAGGGCATAATAACGACTCCACTTCATACGACCGGAAATTGAGGCCAGTGCATCGATACAAGCAATTCTGATATGTTCATCCTTTCCATCCCGCGCACTAAATAACATACTAAATAGTAGTGGAACAAACACTTTATTGGTGACATCCTACAAAAATATGTGTTCATTTTGGTAGGTTAGTGGTGGGTGAAGAATAGAACAATCTTACCATTTTGACAAGATACTAAAATGTTTTTACGAAAATCACCTTTGAAAATTTCTCTGGACCGAGCATATTTCTAAAGCGAGAAACCGCCTTTGCTCTTCTGTGTTTCTAAACGACAGAAATGACATAAATAAGGAATCATATTCATAAAAATTTCACTTGGGATGTGGCCACATCTTAAAAGTGTGGAGCTTTACCTGCAAGTGGACTATGTTATTGAAGAAATCCTGTTCTGCGTCATCACAGCACAAGGTCTTGTATGAACCAAGATTTGCCACTGTTGGAATTTTCAGCACCATTTCTTTAAGTAAATCAAGCCATACCTAAAACCATTAATTAGAATATCACCGATCCCAACAGCCAAAATCAGGATAAGAATATTATCTACCCAATACACCCTCGGCCATGGATTCACCACAACAGCCCATGTAAACCAAAGAGTTGAAAAGATGAAATCTCTGACAAACTACCCATCAAAGGAAAAGATGAATACCTTTATAATAGCAGCATCCTTTTTCATTGCATTTCCCATGTACTCCAAGAAGATATTTTTTACAACGTGCCTCACGTTGACTTTGGACCATACCTCATTCAAAGTCGACTGTTGGAGTATTTCGCTCAAAAAGTCAATGAAGGAGACCAGCAATCTGAAAGCACTTTGCCTTAAGATCAACTCTTCAGATGACATGTCATGTATACATTGAGCTAAGATTGGCAGTGTATGCTCTTCACTAATTGTGTAGAAGAACGTCACATTGACCATGCTATATGCCCCGAGTATTTTATCGAAGTCTAACCCA
Source organism: Pinguicula primuliflora (assembly GCA_025802335.1). NCBI lineage: Eukaryota > Viridiplantae > Streptophyta > Magnoliopsida > Lamiales > Lentibulariaceae > Pinguicula > Pinguicula primuliflora. The sequence goes on from JAOYMZ010010999.1 coordinate 25,511, forward strand.
CCAATCTCCATTTCTGATGTTGCATTAAGTTCACGGAGAATTTTGGCCTGCGCATACAAATTTAAAGGAAACAGTTAATCATTTTGTTTGTTCAAGAAAGTACTGAATACATTATAATTTTGAGAACATTACCACTATCACAACAGATGAATCACTTGTGGCAACAGCATCAAGAACTTGACATATAGCAACACGGATAGCCAACCCCGCTGAGATCAGAAGTGGGGTAACTGCACACAAAATTCTTCTACTACTTGCATCCCCTAGCACTGTCACCACTTGTCGAATGATTTGCAATAAATTCACACAGGTATCTACAACAACAACCAAATGGTCATACAAAGAAAAATCTTATTCATGAGATAATGTACAGGGTTCGAAGCTAACCAGGATCCTGGTGTCTCTTCTGAAGATGTGAGAGCAATATATCAAGAAACTGTTCTGCTGCTGGACGCTCTATTATGTACTTAGATAAAAATTTAAAGATAGTAAATTCTTTTTTGCCAAGGACCTTGAACTGCCTACGAGGGAAGAAAAAAAACAATATCAAATATCCAGTATCCTTAGTGCTAGAAGATGAAGGTCGAACCACATCACAGAAACGCATTCATTTTGCGTCACTTGCATGCCATAATGGTGTGTCCCCGGAAAAAAAAATTCCCGCAAATTAATCATTTTGATGCAGAATTGTTTTTGTTAAAAAAAGAGGCATACTGCAATAGGAAACACAACCATGAGTTTTCCTTGAAACAGTCGTCCATTTGTTACAAAATCTACATATCATCCAAATTTGACCTCAAGACTGATAGAAACAAGTAGGACATACTAGTAATTAGATTGCATCTAATTGTAGTTCATCTATTATGAATAGAATGCAGTTATAGGCATTTATTTATTTCGATATATATGTAGTGCATGGTCGGGGTAAGTAGTTATTTCAATTATATTTATATTTATATTTATATTTTTTTGGCAAGGATCTCCACGGAAGGCATACTACCCTCCCCAGACCCTGCCTAAGAGCGGGATTGACTGGATATGTTTGGTTTAATTTACATATCATCCAAAAGTGTTCCAGAATTTTCCAATTTCTTTTTGTGCTAGTTGTTACCCTTTTTAATAATTATCCGCGGAATTAACACCATCAACAATAACATACAACTCCAGGAAACTATTGGAGTAAATCCAAACGCGATCAGCAGAAAAATAGTTACTTCAGAGGGTATAGAGAAATAGATTTCCACGCATGAGCTCGAACAAAACCACTGTGGCTCTGACCTTACCTCATTATTAGAAAAATATCAAACAAACTATTGGATAACAAGAGGAAAAAAGGACAGAAAGAGAGAGATACCTCTTAGCAGCATTTTCACTCGAGAAAAGAGTGTGTAAACTGGACAGAAGTACACCAAGATTTGGAAGCAGAATTCTTTTGAGGCTAGCGTCTTGGCTACCTAGTTCACTATCGAGCTTCAGTAAATTCTTAATGAACTTTAAAACACCAGAGACAATTGATTCAGAAGCTGACGGTATGGTAAGTATAGAAAAAATATCAGCAATAAGATTCCCCTCCCTATCCAATAGCGGCACAAGTTTGTAGCTTTTGCTCATAGCAAGAAAGCAACAGAAGAGTGAACTTGGGTTCTTGCTAGCGCCGGCTTCTAGCTTAAAATTGGCAATTAAAGGTTCGACTGATGAGAAGAACAAGTCCCATACTGCTGAACCGAGTTTGTGATTCTCGTGCTTACTAAGGACAATACAGGTGATTTTGAGGCATAAGGATCTCAAGTTTTTAAACTGATTCAACGACTTGGACTCCTGCAAATAAATAAATCAGTTTGTCAAAAATTCATTATACTGTTATTTCCGAGTGAATCTGCATTATAGTCCAGATCATTCCCGTAAGAAAAGAGAGCTACGCACATATAAACAAGATGGCTTAAAAATATCAAACCATTACAATAGAATTTATCATCAGTAGGCCTGCAGAATACACTGTTAGGTACTCGGGATTCACCATAGTCTCTTCACAAGCATACCAAATGAGCAGACAAAATCCAATGATATAATAACCAAGATATACTTTTCACTTAAAAATCAGTAAAGGGCCATCTAAAATGTGTAATATATACCAAAATTTGTCCCCGTGCTTCATCATGATCTGGACCATCTTCATCAGAGCCAGAATGATTTTGGACAGCAGATGATTCATCATTTCCCTTACTGCTAACAGCTGATGTGCAACATGCTAATATGCGGACAACACAATTCATCAGTAGATCCAGAAACGGAGTTAGACGGGATTCATCAAAAACTGCTACAATTTCTTCAACAACGTGCAGAAAACCAGATTTACTCTTCAAAGATACAGTTTTTATCCTATCAATGGTAAACACCTTCAAGATTTCAGATGTATTAACTTCATCACATTGAATCTGGTGTGCACTCCAAAAACCATGGATGGTATCTTCACCTTCTGAAGTATAAAGTAGGGGCTTAATCAACAACCAGAAGAAAAGGGAAAGCTCATCAACCTCAAGCTGAGCCAAAAATCTTAGAACTGCCCTTCGACGATTTACTCTTGAACTCTGAAAAGGTTACACAACCAATGAGTTTTCAAGCACATAATAATTAATTACACAAAGACTCCATTTCAATACTATCAGCTAGATGAACCCAATCATCACCCATATATTCAATAAAAAATATCATTACCTTCTGGCAAGTAAGCATTTTCAAATTTCTGACTTTGGGCATCAGTAACCTTATAACAATAGGTATCACATGAGTTCTGTGCAGGGTATCTATGGAATGAATTGAGTATTTGGATAAGCTCCATTTTGTAAGCTCATCCTTCACAAATTCTGCATTGATCAAGTTCTTCATATTTTCTGAATATGGAACTAAGAAATCATCTCTCCAGTTCAGCAAGCAATCAAGAACTTTAACCTGTATATCTGCATCGTTCTGGTCAAGAAGCCTTGAATTCCAACACCAGCACACAAAATAGGTAGCAGAAAGTCAGCGAAATAAACCATATTGGGGATTCTCAGCCATGCCAGCAAGAGGATATTTAAAGTAAGCTGATTAATATAACGGAAGAAAATTTACTTGACCAACCTGTATATAAGAATGTTCCTGAAAACACGACCATGATAAAAGGCCTTAGGATTACGCAGCAATCTGAACAAGCTCAACCACTCCTTCAAAACCGCCTTCCATGCTTCTCCTTTATGAGATTGCAAATGAGATACAGCATCACTAATTCACACAAAGAGATGAGAGGTCAACTTCTCAATAATTATATATAGATTTAAGTCCTTCATAAAAGCAAAAGAAACAGCTTAATCAAAGACACTACCGAATATAGCTTACCTTTTGATTGTGTCTTCATTGTAGCCCAAAAATTTCAGAAACAAAGGAATTAGCTGCCTAGTGTGAGATTCTGTTATTAACGGAAGTTTCTGTAAACACTTAATCAACGAACACAAAACTGTTGCACTTGGAGTGCTGTCGAATTGAGGAGAATGATCAGAGATAAACCGACACATCAAACCTACAATATCAACAGAAGAGTTTATCGGATATGGAAGTACAATCTCCAATCACATATACATACAACACCAACATGCAGAATGAGACCATTGTCAGTGTTTCAACCCAATCAATAGTATCCGAAGAACAAAAAACTAGGGAGTAAAGAAGAAACAACTGCAACTGTTATTTGCATATAGAAGAAGAAGAAGGAGAAATCATAAAGGAGAACACCCAAAAGACAGCAAAAAAGGATTTACCAGTCCCTTTTTTATGATTAATTTTGTCTCCTCCAGGTTGATCATGAGGTGATAGAAAAACTGCTTGACAGTGTTCAAGACACTTAAAAAACTTGACCCACACAATTTTATCGTGTAGGCTAATAAGGACGGCGAGGCATTCCAAAACTGCATTCCACAAATAGCTAAAGCGATTATGAAATATGCCGACCAGCCCACATAAAATGGCAGGCAAATACCGGTCGGCAATTGCTTGAGCACTCAAACCCGTCTGAACATTAGATATCATACGATTGAGACTACTGCTTGTTGCAATTGAAAGGTCGGTGTTTTCAATATCTCTCAGAAGTCTGAAAACCTAATATTAAGAAGAAAAAAACACAGTGAATTTTCTTGGATAATCTACATAATAAGGAAACCTGGAGAGACCGTAGTTTATAACTAACATTAATATGTGGCTGGCCAACATGAATGGCCTCAGATACATCCATCACCATATTATCTTTGTCCACCTCTTTATGAAATAAAGGCTCATAATGGCATAATATACGCAATGCAGAAAGGCGGATCTTCTTGCTGGCATGGAATAGATTCTCCTCAAATATTTCCAAGGCAATCAACGCCCTTTCAGCTGTGTATTCTGGAAGATAGGACTTGCCATTCGTTGATCTAAATAATATGTTAAGATTTGAGTTCTAAGAAAAATCAGAAGAAACCAAAAGTATCATCAGGAAAAGGAAGGACAAATAGCCGCGAAATTATCTTACACAGAAACTTCGTCCAAGATATCAGCCACTGCAGATACTATTTGAGGTGACAATTTATATCTTTCAGCAAGATCCAAGAATTTGGTAATTGAAGAATCTCCATGAGATAATTTCCTGCTAGACATTAACTTATGATAAGATTGCAAAGCGGCCCCAATCAAGCTATGCCAAGGGTTCTTCGGGAAGCCTGCTATAAATATAAAATGTAAGATCAGAGATAACGTATTAAATTTTAAAGCAAGAATCATATCCATAATGATAATTCTACCCAGTGTAGCAGATGAAAGACTGAATAAACAGCTAGTCCCGGTAGAGAAATATCCGCAAGCTTTGCGGTTACGAAAATGAAACTCTAGAACAAAGTATGACGTTGTGCCGACTAAAGTCTCACCACTGGGCATGTTCACAAGATAGAATCTAGAATCTTACTATGTAGATTAAAGTACTTATCGTCTGGCAAATCAATTTCCCACATGCATAAGATATCCTAGGACTTGCGGGAAATTTATTGGTAAGTATATGCAGAGTATAAAGAAATCAGAAACTGGCTTACATAAGTCCACCAAAAGAAGCTCTTCAACAGCATTGATCAAATCTATCAAAATTGATGGACTGGCGTGAGCTTCTGAGAAATGAGGAAAGCAGCGAACAACACCCCACAGAACTGCCAACTCATTTTCTTGAAATGGAATAGGAAATAAAGTTCCTTCAATAATTTCACGTATACTCTTGATCCAATTTTGAAGGGTCTCTTCAAAGAAACTATGAAGTCTCGAGAGTTTGTCAGAATCCAACAAACTGCAGTCTTGCCCTTGCAATTTCTCACAGAAACTCATCATTAAATACAAAACCTCTTCATTAGATACTTTTATCAAATTATCAAATGCACTGCAATCAACAGAGGAACAGCAGTGAGAAACGAAAGGGATGCCATAATGTTAAGGGAGAGAAAAGCATTGATATCAATATCGCCAATTACATTGTAATTTGTCTCCCCAGGAGAGGGAAAATACTAGGGTCCTTTGTCAGAAGCCCTTCGACGAAAGCCAGTAAACTGTAGGCAAAGCATAAGGGTGAGACCACACAGAATTCAGAAGAGACCAGAAAGTAGGCACTAGGAAAAATTTCGCAAACAAAGGCTATACCTTGGACTCATTGAATAAAATACGAACTCCCATTTCGAAGAAACCCGTTGCAAGATATTCATGTCCTTGGAGAGACCCCCAATGACGCAAAGCATAAGCTTGAGTACCTTATCAATAACCTCGGAGTGTGTGTCTGTACAATCCATGCTATAAGTCTTTACAAGCAGATCAACTAAATCCAGTATGCTTTCAGTATCTGCACACATTAAACAGCTTCAAAGATCTGAAACAGTAATACATGAGACCAGAGATATGGAAACTTCCACCCACCAGAAAATTTCACGGGAAAATTATCTTGCAAGAAAGAAATAAGTAGTGTGAGAAGGCGGATAATGTGTTCGGAGTCCCCTCGTCCGACAGAAACTGTAATCTTTCCGCACAAGCATTTCCACAACAATGGCAAGTCAGTGGGATCTAGCTCGACATACAGTCGACGAAAGACCAGGAAACAAATTTCGAGGATAGCTGTTGAACCTGGAGGTTCACGATTATATGAGAAGTAGAAGGAAAGAAAAAGAGAAAGATGAAAACATTAGCAAGTAAGCTAAACCAAGAATTAAAATATGCGTCTCACAATGATACAAACAAGTACCATAATTTATGCTTCGTGCACACCATCAGTTTTTTAGTTTTCGATGAAAATATAATAACCTTGGGAAACAAAAATACAACTTTATTTAGTTCTCATATCAACCGCTATTGTTCCTTTACCAGGAACTGAGTCCAGCAATTTTAACTGTGAGAGAGCTGTTACCTACGTGTGATCTATCGAACTCTTTTTTATCTAATTAGAATTTGATCTTCCATTGACCTATTGCTTTCCTTGCGAAATATTTCATCGCATGCCACATATCAAATGGAAATATCTAGCGAGCAAAGGAGGAAACTGTTCTCAGTAAGAGAAATACTAGTTTCTATATACTTAACAAACAGAAGTTCATTTCTACCAAATAAGAAACCATCAAGCAAACCCACAACCTTATTAGATATCCAAGGCAATCTGAATCTACCTAACAAGCACTTTCTTTCCTTTTTTTAGCAAATCCTTAACAAGCACTTTCATACTGAGAAGGGATGAGAAAGTATCACCAACGGAATTTTTTATGAACAAAGAACTAGGTAAAGCTATGACGCTATCACATATAAATAGCTCGTTGCAGTAGAAAAAGAACATGGACAAATGGCTATCTTTAAATGTTAATTATGATTCTAACACTACGAACTTAGTCAATAAGTCGAATGAGATGTATGCTTGAATCAAAACTGAACAAGCTAATGATTTTTCCCAACAAGACGAACATAAAATATTTAATAAATCAAAACTAGCATAAGTTGACTATTTACAATAACAAAGATGTTCAAAAGTAAAGGTAAATCGGTGGAAAACGTTTGTGGAGGTTGGAATGAGGAACCGTAAATAAAACAATAAATGACATGAACAAACTTTGAATACAAGTACATGAGGTTGGAATTATGCACTTTCCAAGAAACTTAAGAAGAAGAAAACATAATGCCGATGAAGAAAAGTAGAAACCAAGCTTCTCTCTTAGATGAAAGTAAAGCTCCTAGATCATAATTCTATCCCTATGCAAATTAACTTAATGGAAAGACGAAGGATTAACATTTTTCGATTGAAAGCGAGACAAAATAGATGTTCTTCAAAGGATAAATATGATTCAAACACTAAAACCTTAGTCAACAAGTTGTAGATGGGGAGTTTAAAAAAAACACTTAAATCCAAACTGATGAGTTCAAGCACGCATTAAACCGCTAACCTTCTTGACTTTGATCACCAACTAGGAAGGAAGAGTTATCTAATAGTAATGATATTAAAGTTTCAGCCTTTGAATGCAATCTTGATGAGGTGCTCCTCAAAACATGGAATATCAATGCGCCAGCACCAGATACTCTCATTTCTGATGGTTCTCTTGCTACTTCAGTCATAAGCTTCATCAAACCTGTATATTTTCTAAGGTCAACAAAAATCTTAAATACTACAAGAACGCAAGCACAAGGATCTACTTGCAGAAGGAAAATCTCGATGTGAATAGCTTAGAGGAACTCATTTTCCATATCAGCATGACCACGAAAATTTAATCAAACATGAGGGAACGGTTCGCCTATTCAAGCGAAGTGTAGCAGGACTGTAGCTTCAAGGGTATATGACTCATTCCCATATTTGTTTGATTTTTCCTGTTCTCATCAAATGAGCCAGCAGTTTCCATATTTCTGCTCTCGTCAAATGAGTTTACTTGATAACAGGATGACAAAATAAGAAATCCAAGCGAGCAAGTTATGAACAAATACAGAATAAACAGAGAAAATTTATTAAGATAGACAATGTTACCTTCCTTTAGCTGCTGAGTAGGTGTTTTCCTCAACAAAAATGAGACCGCCCTAGCCATAAACTCTCGAATATGATTTTTTGGATAGTATCTTAATCTTGCAGTAATGCTGCAAGTGAGAAAGACAGTAAGGAAAAAAGTAACAGAATCTTTTACAATCAAGAAATATAATGCATCCCATTCCCACAAATATCTTCTATTGTAATGGGTGGACGATTGCTACAGCCTATTATATTGAAATTACCAGAGAATGAAAAAATTGCATTACATTGAACAGATAATATTTAATATATGCTAATGGAAAATAATTGTAAATATTCCGTATTGATGATCATGAATTCAATTATAAGGTAAACATCAGACAATTAGTTATTGGTCGAACTTATTTCAATTTCTTATTCAGATGAAAGAATAAACACAGAAACCAGGGTAACTTTAAAAGAGAGGCAGATTGGACAATATTTAATATCTTCACGGATAAACTACCTTAGGACATGATCAACAACTTTCACGAGATACTTATGGAGGTGCATAATTATACATGACCACGATGTGAATATCTGCAAGCAACAGTCAGAGTGTGAGTTCACATTTAAAGCCAAAGTCTACAACATTGACGTCAAAAGGCGAGAGAGAAACTGCAGAAAGACCTGCACTATGATTTCCGGGTCCCTCTCAGCACCACTATTGAGAAGACGTTCTACAGAGGTTGCAAATCTTGGAAGAAAGCTGAAAAATTAAGCAAGCAATGAAATAGAGTACTGATGTAAGAGATTGTTATCTTATTTATGCATGAGGCAAATGTTCTTGCTTCCGTTTAATATTGGAAATAACATGATAAGTTTCTCTGTAATTGTCTTAAGAGCCTACACCATGTTCATATAAAGGCCACGTCCCTATCCTATCTGTCATGCACTATATGATTCCCTTATTATGCTTAATGGCTTTGCAAGTACGTATCATCTTATTAAGAGCAAAAGTTTGAGAGTTTTCAACCACGACTTGATTAGTACAAAACGAAAGAGGGAATACAGCAGAAAAGTTTAAAATATATACACAACAAGAGCCCGAGGAGGAACAGGAAGAACTTACGGTATAAAATCCCCAAGAAGATCCCTAGATAATGCTGAGATCAACCTGATAGTTGAAGGAGAAAAAGGAGTTGATAGTAAGATCTCCAGCGATAAATAAAACAAACTGCCATCAATACGCAGATCTTGCATTCAGCAAAAGTAATCAAAACAACCATTTTAATGGAAGATAACACATGAACGCAAGACAAAAATGCCTCGCAAGAAACAGCCTGACAAACTGTCAGTAGATTAAAATGGAAGCCTGAGCAATATCATATCAGACTGGCAGATTGATACAAACGAGTTCCAAACCAAATACTGAACGGTATCATTAATACAGCAGTAAATACAATAACCACTATGTACTATGTAGTGAAGAAGCAGCTCCTAAATTAAACTCCACATTCAATGGAATAAATGTAGAAGAATAATACATACAAATTCTCTTAGAAAACCCATGGCGATGCTTGTACAGTTCATCCTAAAAAACAAGAAGCGTACTTCTGAAAGCACGACTAATTCAGACATCATTTATCATCCAATAATGTCTCGTAACAATCAAGGGAAAAAATTGTTATCGTCGCTAATGGGTGAGACATGTTTGATGTTTCTAGTTCAGTTGCTACACCTCTTTGTAACGTCAATTGCTATCAAAATGTAGGCGCTCGGACAATTCACATCTCATAAATTTATGTGGGCAAAGCTATGAGTTATGGCCCTTAGGTGATCCAACTTATTTAACTCAGATATTTGTAATTTTGCAAAATGGACCACGGGTATAACAGTGGAGCAGTTCTAATTACCCCCCAAAACAGCTAAAAGGTAAAAATGAATGCACAAAGTTACAACTACAGATGCAATAAGACAAGTACCTAAATATAGGTTCAAGTGATAGCCTCTCTTCCATATTTAATCTTGACAGAAGGCACGAAATAATGATATCTTTCTGCAAAATTATTTGGGGAAGTGTTTGAACTGAAGGAAAAATTTCCTCGTAAAGTGATATAAATCCCTCAGCAGTGTTCAGTTCCTGCATGTCAGGAAAACAATATCCATAAAAAGATTCCAAATATCTGGAGAGCCTATCAAACCAATTCAAGGATAAATGCTCTTTCTATTTTAACCCAAAACTAAGGACTCCTAATCCTTGTTTAGTATTACCTAAATTACGACAAATTTTTGGTCAAGTTCTTCTTGCAGGCATCAGAGTTTAGCCTTCAGTCAAATTACGAAGGAAAAATTTAGAAGTAACAAAAGCATTAAAAAGGAAGCATAGAGAAGGGAGCATACTCTATATTCTATCAGACAGTCTCGGAAAAAGGAAGAGCCTTCTGAGGGTTCAGCTTTTTCCGTATCAAGACTTCGGTAGACATCTATCTTGATTTCCTCTATTCTCTGAGCCACCGTCCTGAACTGCATCGAGATATAATTCAGTTGGATTATTGAACAAAGTAGTCACCAAAAGACAACAACCATGTACATTCATGTTTAGTATAGCATTAAATTATCACAAATCACCGGAAAAAACAGCCAATGAATTTAGGCTTGATCCACAGAGGACAATCAGCAAATCCAAATAGCCACTCAAAATCACAAACTGTCTGCTAATGAGTACAATTAAGCATAGTGGACGATGGCTATAGAATACAGTACACATATAGACTTGAAAATATGATTTATTCTGTACTCACGACGAAGCGGAGGCCGCCGGGAGATTTACTGAGAGACTTCACTGCCCCAGCATGTGAAGGTGTTGCCATCTTCTAATTCTAATGTTTTAACTCGCAACCTACAAAATTTGCAAAACTTTTCTCGATTCCTTATGATCTTATAGGCACTGTTAACGGCTGTTGTCTATTGATTAGGCTGCCGCGCTTTCTCCTGGGCTCAACTGTGATCCTGCTCCCAAACTATCAAACACAAAATCTCCTTTTCTTCCTTTCCCTCTAATGGCGGCGCCGACGATAAGGCGGCGGAGAGGGGAAATTGTGGTAAGAGGAGAGGCGCCAAGGAAAGGAACGGAATGAGGTTTTAGGTAGGCCGGGGGGCCCACTATTTTATCCCACTATTTTATCCCACTAATACTGTAAAATGCGATTTTATTAGAAGAAACACGATTATCACATATTTTGAGTACATCTCTATTTTGAGGGATGGATGGATGGATGGATGGATGGGATATATTTATTATCTATTATTGTATATATTATATATATTAAATATATCATATTTTAATAAAATAAAATTATAATAAAAAATAAATGAAAATATTTATCTTAATAGTTTCCGCTGTTTTTAATTTCGTCGGCTTTGCCGAAAAAAAAACTAAAATTATACTAAAATAAGCATTTTATGAGTAACAAACTTAACCCTAACCTTAAACGGTGTGTTGCGAGTGCTAAAATAAAAATTGTAGAATTATCGTATCAAAATCATAAATTCTGGTTTCGGCGACTTTGCCGGCAAAAAAACTAAAACCCTATTAAATAAGCATTTTAAGAGCAACAAACTTAACCATAGCCTTAAACGGTGTGTTACGAGTGTTAAAATAAAAGTTGTAGAATTATCGTATCAAAATCATAAATTCTGGTTTC
>JAOYMZ010011000.1:0-21080 GCA_025802335.1 Pinguicula primuliflora
ACCACAAGAGACTTCACATGCATAATTAATCAATATAAACTCACAAATGTAGGATTTAAAGGTAGTATGTTCACCTAGAGCAACAAGCAAAACATCTGAACCAGAATACTTGAAAGACTAGATATAGTACTATAATCGGAAGAGTGGTTGGAATCTGGACCTCTAGTACAAGTTACACACTTGCATGGAGGGTAATCTGAGCACTCCCAGCTATTAATAGAGCTCAAAGAAAACAATATAAAAAGCCAAGTCGATTCCCATATCATCAATACTGGGTGCTAAATTCAACATTCAAACAAGTCGTCCACGACTCCTGGAATGAGCCCTCTCCTCCAGGAAATGCAATGTATATCTTTCATCACAGACTAAAACAATTACGAGCCACATTAAGGGGCTGGAATACCCATACTTATGGGAACATATTTAAAAATCTAAATAAAATATAGGATGTCATACTTTTGAAAAGAAAAGTCTCCAATCAAATGGCTAAAGGAAGTAGACAAGAATACCAAATTTTTCAAAAACTGTACGAATTAACAGAATCAAAAATGCAAAAATGTCACTACAAGATGAGAATGGCAGCACCGCTCAAACCGAAGATATCCCACTTATGCTAGAAAATCACTTTAAAAAACAGCTCGCTGCTAAATCTGCAATAGATCCTTCTATGTTGCTTAGAATAATCCCCAAACTAATAACTGAAGTCACCAATGAAACACTAAAAAATGGCCAGACGAACAGGAAATCAAACACACAATATTTGCCCTCAATAAAGATAGCGCTCCAGGTTCTGACGGATTCACTAGAGCCTTCTACATCACCTGCTGGGACATCATATCTTCAGACCTTCTGAAAATGGTCCTTGAGTTCTTTGCAAGAGCTCAACCTTCTAATGCTATGTTAAGCACACTAATTTTCGTAATCCCTAAAATTCAAAACCTGAACAGTTGTTCGGAGTTTAGACCTATAAGTCTGTGTAACTTCACGGGTAAAACCATCACAAAATTTTTAGCCACATGCTTAGCACAAATCCTCCCTTCTATCATTTCCCTTCAATAAAGTGGGCTTGTAAAAGGAAGACCCATATCAGACAATGTCCTCTTAGCACAAGAAATGATTCACCACATTTACAAGAAGCAAATGGGACACAATGTAGCTATAAAAATGGACACGACAAAAAGCATTCGATAGAATTTCTTGGTTTGTTTTATAATATCTACCCTTCGATCATTGACTTCTTTGAAATATTTATTGATATGATATGGAGGTGTATATCTGGATGTCATTTCTCTGTACTAATAAATGACTACGTACATGGATACTTTCACTCCTCAAGGGGCATGCGGCAAGGTGACCCGCTTAGTCCTCTTCTTTTCATCTTAGCAGCTGAAACTCTCAGTAGAAGCCTAAATAAGTTAATAGAGGAGAAGCCCTAGTGCACTTTTAGAGTTCCAAACAACTATCAAGGGATATCTCACCTATCTTATGCGGATGACATCATTTTATTCACCAGAGTCACTAAGAGAGCTCTCACAACCGTTTTAGACACTCTCAAGAAATATGAAATGAGTTTAGGGTAGCGGATTAACAAGGAGAAAAGTTTTTCTACATCCTTAACGAAGCCCCATCCAATAAAAAAAGAAATATTATAGCTTGGACTAGTTTGAGGCATGCTAATCTACCTACGGTATATCTCGGGTGTCCAATTTACCAGGAATGCAAGGTTAACAACCTTGAGACTTCAATGCTTATCAAGATACAAAAAAGAATAGATAGTTGGAGCTGAAAATACCTTTCCATTGGAGGCAGGTTTACCTTGATTAAATCGGTTTTATATAGCTTCCTTGTATATAACTTGATCACAATCTTTCCAAACAAGATAGTTTTCAAAAGAATAGACAATACTTTTTCAGATTTTTTCTGGGGAATAGAAGGACATAAGAAGATGCATTGGAAAAACTGGAAATCAATTTGTTTGCCTTTTAAGGAGGGTGGACTGTGGATTAGACGCTTACGGAACATATGCACAGTTGCAGGGATGAAATTATGGTGGCAGTTTCGTCAACGCAACTCGCTCCGGGCCATATTTATTAAAAGAAAATGCTATCCAGATGCCCCTCCCAACATCCCAATGGCCAATTCCCAGCACTCGCATACTTGGAGAAGAATGGCACAAATCAAACATATAATGATCCAGCATACTAGATGGAGAGTTGGGACCAGTTCCTTCAGTTTTTGGACAGACAAGTGGGTATCAAACGAAACTCTACACACCAGGATTCCAATGGCTCTATCAAATCTCACAGTTCAACATGTCACATATGAGGGAAGGTGGCATGAAAATTGTCTCAAAGCACTGGATTCATCTCCTATTGTGGAGGAGATCCAATCGATTCCTATCTTTGAAGGAAAAGACGTTTGCATCTGGGAGCCATAAATCACTGGGAAATTCTCAAACAAATCTGCCTGGAACATTGCCCACCACAAAGGACAAGCAACAACACAGTTTGAACTTATTTGGCGCAGAGGCATTCCTACTAAACTCAGTGTGCATATGTGGAGGAAAATGCACAACATACTTCCAACAGATGACAACATTAGTCTCAAAGGAATTCAGCTGGTCTCTAAATGCTATTGGTGCATTGTTACGAATCATGATGAAACCGTAGAACATTTATTCATTCGTCGTGAACTACCAACAGAAGTCTGAACCGAGACTGAATGCAAGAGTGGTATCCAGAGATGCTCTGGAGCTCTTTCTTCTGATACAGGGATTGACCAATGGCTAAATGTCAGAGGAAGTACTCCATAAAGATTTCTGTGTAGATCTGTGGTCATCTCCACCTGCTGGATTATCTGGAAAACAAGATGCCTCTATAAATATGAAGATCATAGAGCAACACTTATTAGCATCATTAGACAAAGCTCCCAGCTGATCAAAGACATTTAGACCCAAAACGATTCCCACATCTCCCCAACGCCTTCAGAAGTTGCAGTTTTCGCAGCATGGGGTCTGGAGGTCAGAACACTGCTTCCACGAGCTACTGTATCCTAGAGTCCTCCAACAGCAGGAACTCTGAAGCTGGATGTAGCTACGGCCATCTCAAAAATCATGGGTGAAGCATGAAGTGGTTGAATAATTAGAAATGTTGTAGGACAAGTCCTCCAAGCATTCTTGGTAGGACCTTATGCCACTGCAGCAGAAATCAAAATTCATATGGAATGAGATTCAACCATATCGCGGAAATATGCAGTGTCTCCAACAACAGGCTGAAAACACAATGGTGGCAAAAGGGGTTATTTGCCCTGAAGTAGTGCGATGGAAGATGTATCCTCTCCGTTTATGCACTAATAAGTTTTTAGTTAACGAATTTTCTAGTTTTCATGCCTCCACAGGTTTGCAGGGATCCAAGAAGGTAGCAAATAAGATAGCTCAACATAGTGCAATGCATATGCCTCAAGAGATTTACCAGCCAACACACCTCCCACAAGCTATCCATGAAATGGTACAAAAAGAACAAGGCGATGCATCTACATAATCCAGCAAAACTTCAAAGATCCCCCGATGGTCACTCAACAAGTTTCAAGAAATTGAGTACCAAGTTAATTAGGGCTACGATCAGGCACCTGGATAGGCACACACATGGGGAGGCACACACTAATGATCATTGTAAAAAGATGCAAGTCGAGTGTCATACTCTTTTCCCTCTTCCGAATTTCCCTCTTACCTCGGAGGTTTGCCGGAAGAGATTTTGAGGAGGCAAAACGATTTATCCTCTTCACTTAGCGGGATTCGGACGGGTAAGAGTCACCCATTGTTAGTCCGAACATTTAGGTTATAGGCTCATTAAAGGGTTGTACATTTATTTTTTCCTAGGCTTTTCACTATCATGTAGGTTCACAGTTCAAGGGTCTAAACCACAGAATTATCTCCCCCTACTCCAAGAGCATACTGGGATGCAATCTCCATAAGGATCAGTTCCAGGATCACAGAGTTATCTATCCCTACTCAAAGAGCAGGCAGAGATTCTACATGTATAAGGACAAGTTCTAGGATCAAGTTAAGAAACTAGAGGGATAGGGATTACAGTATTAGGGAAGACACAAAAGCTATACCACAACTTCTTCAACTATCAATGAAATAAATTATTTTTTGGGGAAAAAATATAAAATAATGCTCAATCCTAATAAAAATTGTGATTAATATTACGACGGCTTTGCCGCCAACAGACTAAAATCCTAAACCATGTAAACCCTAAATTCTAAACTCTAAAAACCCTAAACCCTAATAAAAAAAATAGTGATTAATATTACAGCAACTTAGCCAGCACATAATTGGAACACTAATCTGTATAAACCCTAAATCCTAATGAAAAATAGTGATTAATACTGTGGCTTCGCTCCCAAAACCTAAACCCTAATATCACAATAACTATAAATTCACATAAAAATAATAAAATAATAATTATATCAAAATAGTATCAAGCCACATCTAAAATCGAAGCACACGACGTGTTGATTATTATGATGGTGTCCATTATGATAAAAGATAAGTGATTTGCTGGATAAATCTAAAGGAGAGAAATAAAAATATAATATTAAAATTAAAAATATAAAACCTTTACAAACAAAGGTTGTGAAACGAAAATAAAAATAAAAAATATATGTTCAGATGTCTACGCTAAGATCCATCCTTCTGGTCTCAAACTCTGAAGACCCTTCCTCTCCTCGCGCTATACCACCTCAACTCCCTCCCATCAACTCAGGTCCATCACTGATTTGGCAGGAACTTCCATCCTTGAAAGATCTAATCTTTGATCAATCTTCCTCTAATCCCTCGAAATCTGCAGAGGATGTGCAATCTCATCTAACCCTGAGTCGGGTATCACTCGAGAGGAAAGTAAGATTCCTCTATCTCCTCTAGAGGGGCTAACAAACAACAAAAGCTAAAAGCTTCAGCTTCAAAAACATATAAAACCTGAGCCAAAGCTAAGAAATGGCAAAAGAACTTTTCTGGAACATTCGAGGGATTGATAATATGATTTCTAAAAGGAGATTAAAAAATCTAATCAACATCCACTCACTGCTTTTCACAGCAATCTGTGAACCCAAAATTCAACAAAACAAGGTTTCCCAAGCAGTAAAATATCTTAATATGCCTCAAGGAATTTCAAACTTGGATGGGGTAATTTAGTTTCTATGGAAAGACGAATTAGATGCAGTAATTGTATTTGATTCTGAACAGTTTCTCCTCCTAAAAGTCAAGTACAAATCCTCGTCCTTCTCCTGTCATATTAGTTGTGTATATGCTAAATGTACTGTAGCTGAACTTGTCATTCTTTGGTCTGTTATAGTTTCTAGAATTAATAGCATCTCATCGCCTACATAATTGGAGGGGATTTTAATGTTTCACTTAATCAAAATGAAAAAAGGGTGTGTGTGGGTGGGGTGGGGGGTATCTTATCAACTAGAGTAGGGTTCTGCTTTCTTAGATGTTATCCGCGATTGCAAGCTCAGTGAAGTGGCCTTCACATGGTGTAACAATCGCAAAGGCAGACACAGGATTTCCATAAGATTAGATAGGGTCCTCATCTCTGATTCTTGGATCAACTATGGTCCTCAAACTTCAGTCTCCCACCTTCATCGAGCATTATCAGACCCTGCTCCTTTATTGGTAGATATAACCCCACAAACTCCAAGAGGCCCAACTCGGTTCCAATTTAAGGGTTTCTGGATTCCACATCCAGAGTTCCTGAACACTGTTCAAGCATGTTGGGACACCTCAGTCAACCAAAATCATCCATCACAAATCTTGGGAATTAAATTAAAACATGTCAGAGCCAATTTAAGGGCATGGAAAAGAAACACTTATGTGGATGTCTTCCAAAACATAAAAACTGCTGAATATGAGCTCCTTATCCTAGAGCAAACCTATGATTCAACTAATCTGGAAGTAGACAGAATTAAATTGGTTGAGGGGCAAGAAAAGCTTAGAACATCCTTTCTGGCTGAGGAAACCTTCTGGAGACCAAAATCCAAAATAAAATGGCTTAAATTAGGTGACAGAAACACGTCCTACTTTCATAGGTTAGTTAAAATTAAAAGACACAAATCATATGCAACTTCCTTTAAAGATAACCTAGGAAATGACAAAATTCCAAAAGTCATCCCTCAAATCTTCAATGATCATTTCCAGGCCCAACTGGCTGCATCCCCAACAATATTCAAACCGGATATGATGTCAATTATCCCTAAGATTGTCTCTGAAGAGATGAATTACTCTCTAATCCAATGGCCAGAAATGGAAGAGGTTCGAGCAACTGTCTTTGCTATGGACAGTGCAGTGCTCCTGGCCCTGATGGTTTTTGTGGTGTATTCTTTAAGGTCTGTTGGGACATTGTAGGTTCTGACGTTCTTGCTACAGTTTTATTCTTCTTTGCTGGAAATAAAATTTCAACATTCTTATCTAGCACACTCATTTGCCTTGTCCTTAAAACCAATTTCCCTTCCTCTTGTGCAGATTTCAGGCCAATAAGTTTGTGCAATTTCTGTGCTAAAATCATATCAAAGATCCTGGCTACTAGACTAGCCAAAATTCTCCCTCTAAAAATTCCCCCTCAACAAAGTGGCTTCGTGAAAGGTAGAGTCATCTCAGATAAGACTCTTTTTAGCCTAGGAAATGATACACTAATTTAATAAAAAAACAAAGAGGTCTTAATGTAATATTTAAACTTGACATGGCTAAAGTGTTTGATAGAGTTTCTTGGATTTATCTCATTAATGTTCTTAGAGCTTTCGGATTCTCAGAAATCTTCAATGACATGATCTAGAGAAATGTCTCAAGCTATTCTTTTTCAAGGATAATCTCATGGTTTCTTCAAATCCTCAAGGGGTCCTTGTCAAGGCAACCCCCTTTCCGAAACCCTTTTCATTATCTCTGCAGGAAGCTTAATCAGTCAATACAAAACGATCTGAACATTGCATTTAGTGTGCCAACAGGCTATCACCCATTGTCACGCCTTTCGTATGTTGATGATCTTCTTCTCTTTACTAGGAGCAGCAACCAAGCCTTAAATTCAATAATGAACACATTAAGAACATATGAAACAGTATCAGGGCAAAAAATTAATCTACAAAAGTGTGAATTTCTCACTTTGAAATCAACTACTAACTGAATAGTGAACAACATTAAATCCCTTACTGGTATGAGGCAATGTTCCCTCCCCATGACTTATCTCGGTAGTCCTCTCTATACTGGTTGGAAGAAAGAAACCCTATTTAATCCTTTAATATCCAAGATTCAGCTTAGGCTAGAGGGCTGGAAATCAATGAATTTATCGGTAGGAGGACGCATTATTTTGATTAAACATGTTTTAAACAGTATGCCTATCTACCTTCTTATATCTTTAGCACCAGGAGCATCTACAATCAGGAAAATAGAACTCATGTTTGCGGATTTTCTATGGGGATGGCATGAGGAGAAAAGAAAATTACACTTGAAGAAATGGCAGGACTTATGTCTCCCACCTGAGGAGGGAGGAATATGTATGAGGAGATTAAAAGATCAAATTATTGCTTTCAATGGGAAACTATGGATAAACCTAAGGACAGAACTCTCTCTCTGGTCAAATTTTATGAAATGCAAATACTGCTCAGACATCTCAATGGCGAAAGCACAAAAAACAACTGGGGACTCACATATTTGGAATAGGTTCATTTCTGTCCAAGGGCATATGACACGCTGCCTAAGATGGAGGCTCAGTGATGGTGAGATCAGTTTCTGGTGGGATAAATTGTTGGGGGACTTGATACTGGGTGAGGTGACCATAGTTTCATATACAAATATCACGGTGGCTCAAGTCTCCTCAAACAATGCATGGAATAGATCAATTCTGGAGACTCTCCTTCCACACCTTCCTGCCTTGGTGGAGGAAATTAGTAGCATTCCATGGAGCTCTTCGAAAGGCGTTCTAATATGGGAGCCTGAACTGATTGGGATCTTTTTAGTCAGATCGGCATGGGATATAGTAAGACACAAAGCGCAAAAATCAAGCATATTTAAAAGTTGCTGGGATAATAGAATTCCTCTGAAAATAAGCTTTCACTCTTGGAAAGCGGAACATGGAATTTTGGTACTTGATGTAGCACTACAGACAAAAGGAATATATCTCCCGTCAATTTGTTCTTGCTGTAGTAGCTGCCATCAGGAAGAAACCAGTAGTCATCTCCTATCGAAGAGTGAGATTGCAATTGAAGTCTGGTTATTATTCGAACTCATCACAGGAGTCTCTTTCACCTCTCATAACTTGACTGATAGACTTCAAAACTGGAGATCTTTCAATGGTAGTAAAGCACTTAAAAAGGTGATCAATACATTGTGTGCAGTCATCCTATGGATTCTATGGAAGCACTGTTGAAAATGAAGATATGAAGACGAGATTCTCGATTGCAGAGGCCATATTTGAAACAGGAGATCTACTATGTCAACTCATGACTGTCAATCCACCAGAGATGCCTAGAAGAGAATCTGAATGCCTTCGTCTGAACATTCTAGCCATCTCTTCAGTAGATCCTCCAATAGTTCACCAATATGTCCCTAAGAAATGAGCTCCCCCTACTACTACGAGGTTATAATCTAACATTAGTGGATCTTACTCTTCTTCTACAGGTTTAGCAGGTGGAGGTCTTTTGATCCGTTACTCGAGTGGAATTTTGATATCAGCCTTTTACCGAAGGTTGTGAAGCTCCTGCAGGCAAGCGGCCGAGGCTGTGTGTAGAAGTATCCCACATATAATCTCCTCCTAGGCCACGGTTCAGATTGAACTAGCCTCCGCAATGCTCATGTAGGCCAACAAGGGGGAAGAAGATTATTGGAGCACGTACACTCAGGTATTCAAAATAAGAGATTACATAGAATGATTACTCATCCCCCTCCCAGAACTGTGCAGGAAAGAAGTAAACAAAGCTGCAAATTTCTTAGCCAAATTGAAAGCTGTTTTAGGAGACAATTCCTTCAGCATTCAGAGCATTCCACCACAACTCGAAAACCTGCTTGCAAAAGACAGAAATGGGATCACTACACGGTTCGATCAAGCAGAGGCGAATCAAAATGCATGGACAACATTCAAGGTTCATGAAGGCCACAGAGTTCAGATTATTAGTATCTCAGCAAAATGGTATACTCATTGCAATATACTTAAATCCTTTTGCAGGTGCTCCTCAAGATCTTCAAAACTTTAGGATAATAAATTTGAATCCGGGCATTATGGCCATTATGTTGCATTTAAATAACTCAAATGTGAGGTTTTCAAATTCTTGTAAAACCTTAAAATTTATTCAACATGTAACCCTCATAACGTCGATGTTTAATTAAAAAAAAGAAATGACATCCATGCCATCTCACATATGGGGAAAATGGTGTCTTTTGGGTACCCAAGTCAGTGCCACCTCATTTAGGTTGAGATGTACTCTATCGTTTTTTATTAATTTGAATATTATATTGTTATTTTAATAAAATTTTCTCTTCTGCTACAATCTGAAATATCTGGGGAATCGTTTATCGTTTGTAAATACGGAGACCACCATAATTATCATCACATCGTGCGCTTCAATTTGACATGCGACTTGATAGAGTTTGATATACTTATTATTTAATTATTATTTTTATTTTGTATGTGTTTGGTTGAGTGGTGACAGTGACTTAAGGCTCAGGTTATATTCTAGTAAAAAATAAGAATGTGACCAACAAATGGACTTGTAGATGGAATAAGTGTCATGTGCCGTCACACTATTGCTATGAACAAATGGTATGGACATCTAGAATTTTCCTTTAAAAAAGATTCAATATCTCCATAATTATCAAGTAATTTACTGATTAAGTAAATATCGCAACCATAAATGATAGACTACTCAGAGTATGTCTTTCCGAGTGACACAGACAGAGGTTTTAATTTTTCTGACTAAGGATTTTTTTTAGTTAAAACCCGTCCGTTGATTTTAGACGGGGTTACGCATTACTGATCAAATGGCTACTAACGAGCCGCAATGTTCATACATCGCTAACCTAGCGTATATGATAAAAGCAAATTTAAGTTTAAGAGTTTCATGCCCCAAAATTAAGAAAATTAAAGTTTGTGCGAGTAGCTGAAGACATGTCTTCATTTCAACTGCAAGTAACCAAGTTAAGAAATGTACAAAATACCTGTCTTGCATTGCTGTTGATGGTGGAGGACTCATGGACTTTTGCTGCTGTGAGAAGTATATCCTTGAAGCTATATGTACCCGTGCAGGAGTTGAGTTTGCAGGTATGCAACCTGTTACGAGAAACGCTCTCCTCCCTCTAGTAGCAAACTATTGCCGCATCATCTGGATTGAAGCCTTGATCTTTGACGGCTAGGTACGTAATACTTAAGGGCAGTGTTTGTAGATTTTGGAAGAAGGCCTCCCAAGTGTAGAGCTCAGTTTTGCTAGAGCTATTGCTACAACATTTTCCTCTTTTGAGCAGCAAGTGATGAGTCTCCCTTTTTCACTGCCAAGTAACTGCTTGATATTTCATAGCTATAGTCTGTGTCTCCAGGAGCCTTTGGCATGATCTGCAAGACCAGATTTGAGGGAGGCATTGCATGTTTCTATATCTAAAGGTATACCTGAAGTATTCTTTTGTAGTCCTTGAAGAATAGAGTGCGGTTCAGCTTTTAACGACGCTGAGGACATAAGACCACAGTATGCAAAGCATATAGTCCCTTCAAAATTTCGTGCTACTCACCCATATCCTGTTTCATCTGATTGTAATGTCACTGAAGCAATATTTAGTTTCAAACGAAGCTGATGAGGGGGAAACTAGTTGCGGATTAGATGGAATGGACGTGGGGACTGGTGAAGCTGAATCTCTAAAATTGAGAAGCATTGTGCTTCTGCTGGTGTAGGGAGTAACAAAGGGGCCAGAATTCTCCAGAATTTGCTTAACCTGCAATTTTACTTGCTGCAAAACACTAGTGAAAGGAATAGCTGCAAAATCATATGACAGGGAGCAACGATATTTCCATATGTTTCAACATGTGTAAAGAGCAATAGTAAGGCATAATAGTCGAAAGGCAGTGCCTTCATTTACTGTCATCCAAGAGTTCAAAGTATGTGCTATATCATTGGAGTTGTGGACTCCTAAGCCCAATCCGCAAACAGAATCAAAGTATGACCATAAAACTGCAACTAACTCACTGCGTAAAAACAAATGTGCTGCATTTTCTATTTGTGGATTTACGATTCAACAAATACATTTCGAGGAAAGATTTATTCCTTTAGTCTGAATGTTTTCGTCCAGTGGAAGTATGTTATGTAGCAACTTCCATACTTGTATGCTGATTTTTAAAGGGATGTCTGAGCTCCAAATGTTATTAAAAGGTTCGATAGATATATTCCTATGCCTGATCAACTCCCAGGCAGAGCAGGTAGAGAAAGAGCCAAAGATTTCAGGTTCCCAAATGATTTCATCTGGGCCATCCTAGATTGGGATTTGTTCAATTTGTTGCAGCAGAATGGGAGAAGTGATTTGAGTTAAACAAGAGGTATGCCATTTTGAGTTGTATATTGTGTGGAGGATTAGTAGTGAGGCATAAGTAATTGGATGAGAAGCCTCTAGAACTTTATTGTTAATCCATTTGTTTGACCAGAAACTAAGTTCCCCCTTGCCTACCGTCCAAGTAGTGTGTTCAATCATAATACTCCTAATAGAATGTAATCTTTTCCAAGTATGTGAGTGGGAGCTTAAGGCAGGTGCTATAGCAGGAGGAAGTTCATTACAATATTTTCCATCCATGAACTGGGACAATAAGGAGTTCTTTTGTCTGAATAGCCACAAGAGCTTCATGCTTGCAGCTTTTGACATATTATGGATCCTATGGAGACCTAATCCTCCTTCTTTATTAGGGAGGCATATTGATTTCCAATTCTTCCAATGTGTTTTGTTTTGACCTTCGGTTTGGCCCAAGAAAAAGTTAGAGAAAATTGATTCTAAGGTTTTTATAGTGAACTTATTTGGCATGACGGTGAGAATTTGGTAGATGGGGATGCTTTGAAGCACAAATTTGATTAAGACTAGTTTCCCACCATTAGATAAGTATTTGGAGCCCCAACCCTGAATTTTATTTTTTATTTTGACGATCAAAGGGTTAAAAAGATGATTTTGTTTCCATCCATGGTATAGAGGGGTACCTAAGTATGTCATGGGTAATGGAGAATGTTTGAGACCCGCCTAGACTGAGATAGAGTGTTTCTTGGATCTTGGGGCTTTGTTTGAGATTATAAATGTACTTTTGTTAATATTGATTTGTTGGCCTGAACAACGTTCATATTTGTTCAACAGTTTAAAGCAAGTTTCAAGCGTTTTTTTGGTGCCTCTAGTGAAGATGATCAAATCATCTACAAAGGATTGGCAGGATTTAGGCACTTTATAGGTTGTCCATGGCTTGGTTTGAATTAGAAGATTAAGATTTCTACTTAAAGCTTCTGCTGCTATAATTAATAGCATGGGAGAGAGGGGATCACATTGCCTCAGCCCTCTAGTGGATTTGAAGAAGCCATTGATTTGGCCATTAGCTAGAATTGAGAAGGAGCAGTTGGAAATGATTCTTCACATCATGTATATAAAACATTCGGAAAATCCAAATGAACGCATTACGGAGATGAGGAAGAACCATGATGCCCTATCGAAAGCTTTGACCATGTCTAGTTTAATTGCTACATTATAACCAAATTATTTTTTATCTAGGTAATGGAGCATTTCTTGTGCTAACCAAACTAAGAAACTTAGACTATGTTTGCAAGTTCTACTGAAAAGATACTTTTGGTTTTTCAATCGCAGAAGTCCTTTTTACACTGCTTACGATTTTGGCTTCTGTCGGTGGAAAAGCCCACAAAAGCCCAAAAGTCAAAAGTTAGGCGGTGACAATTATGTAATTATTTTTAAAACTTTTAAGATAATTTTGTCTATAGAAACAGATCGATAATACCAAAATATCCTAAAAGTTTTCCGTATTATATCCAGTTTGTCACGCTATTTTTTTAACTTTTGTTATAGTAAAGCCTTCATTGTAAATAATTTATAACTTCTTTATAAAATCATTTTTTTTTTCAAAAGACTTTCTGAAAAGTCAAAAATAGTTTTTCACTAGAACTTGCGTTTCGAATTGCTAACCTCATCCTGTACGTTTTGAAACTTATTAATAAAATGGGCATTGCTATATGTACTCTATTATTAGACACTTAATAAACACACATGTGACATAATTACAATCACACATCAAAAAATGATCAAAATATAAACAATAAAAGTGTGGTTGTAATTTTTGGCACATGTTTAGTAATGGGTCAATTTAGAGGGTACATTTACCATTTTCTTAATAAAATTTGATTTAAAAAAAAACTAACTTGGGCATTGATTTTTCTTTATGCTCTTCATGGGTTTCTCTCCATACCCTACATCCTTTTGTAGCTCGTGGCATGGAAAAGATGAAAGATCAAACTCGGTTATGGTGCAAATCAAATTGATACAACACAATAAATGGCAGCCTCTGGCAAGCAATCTCAACGATTGGATCCTGCAACCTGATAATTTGTTCTCAATTACAGCTTAGGTTACTTATGTATGGTAGATTACACTAGTTAGGTGTACATAATTATAGGTTGTAATTACTTATTAAAAAAAAAGTCTTTGTTACCTTAACCTCCTCCTCCTAGAGTAGCTTCAAAGTATATCATGACAAGTTGATCCGTAAAACATAATAAATCAGGATTGATTTCTTATTTCCGGATCAGATGTGCTTGCCTCATCAGTCCGGATCGATTTAAACGCATTGATGGAAGGCAACATGCCCATGTGTCCATCAGCCGCCGCATAGCGTCCTCCTCCGCCACCACCGAGCACTAGCTGCTGACCCCTCAAGATCGACGACATTGTGTGCGGGTGCGGTGCCATATTCGTCAAATGGAGGCCACTGTTGGACACCAACGGAGTTCCTCTATACATTGTTGAACTCCCCATGTTCGACGAAAATCCCCACAGAGATTCCCCGCCGACACTCACATGGCTGCTCGGATTCGTCACCATGAGGAAGGATGCGGTTGCAGGTATCGCCCCAGCGCTTGACTGCAGCATATAGTTCCCCATCTGTGAGGTCATATCCTCCTCTGTCGTCCTCCGGCGACCTTCGACCGCCATCTCGAGACCGGTGTTGGGAAATTCCTGCTTGGATGGCATCATCGGGAGAAAATTCATCGAGTGCAATCCGACGGTTTTCTCCCACTGATCCGCCATGCTCCGGAAGTGATGCGTGCCATAATTCTGTCTCTGTGGGAGATAACTCGTCGTCATATTATGTCTGAAATGGGATGGAGCTGAGAGTGTGGAGCCTGAGTTCCGTACGGATATGTTGAGTGAGGTGAAGTTCGCTGGGATGGTACCGGTACCGGTGGCTGCTATCACCGCCGGCTCGGCCTGCTGCAGCAGCCACTCGATGGTCTCTCCGTCTGATTTGTGTCCCAATTCTCTCGTGAGCTGAAAAACCCTTGCGGCGCAGGTGGCCGGCATCCGGATCCGGCGTCCCCTGCCGTCCACCTTTGTGTGTCGGTCCTTTGTGGAGGTTCTCTTCGGCTGAGGTTTCTTGTTGGTGAGTTGCTGGTCTCCTTGTTTGTCAAGTGAGAAACTTGATGCTGTTTCGGATTCTTGTTGATGATCTTTTTGTTCCAATAGTTGTAAAGGAAAATGGGACCTTGGTTGCAACTCGTTTCCACTGGTACCATCCATGATCAACCAAATTATAACACTCGAATCAATCTATCTATCTATCTATCTGGTGGGTCGTCGGTGTGTGAGTGTTAGCCAGACTATTTCATCTCTCTTTATATATGGATACGGACACGGACATGAAAACTCGAAGATTCACTCACATGTAGCTGTGGGACTCTACACTACACAGTGTCTTCTATTTCAATGGCGGTGTTTGGGGGTGGGGTGGGGGGTCGGGGTTCTTTTTTACGAATTTAGCAATAAAGAGAGGTATTGGACTGATTTCAAGCTTTAAGCAACAAACACAATGAGTGGGGCTGGGGGCTAGGGATATTTTTTACACTAATTGAGTTGTGTGGTAGGGATTCATGAATATTTCATTCTTACTCATTTGTACATTAAATCTACATGGATGGTGATCCTAATCCAATTGTACATTACAAAAACGACCATCCTAATCCTATTGTACATTACAAAAACGAGTAGTTTGTAAGGGAAAATTATAAAATTTGTAACACATAATCACAAACAGATTTTTTTTGATAGGTAAATCACATAAACATATAAAATGCATAAATTTTGGTATGCACAATGGTGTACAAAATTTTAATTCAGGCTAAAAACACTAAAATTGGTCATACCATTGGAAAACTTATGCACAAAAGATCAAAATCCCTATGCTTTGGTACGGTGCCGGAGATTTCATCACCGGAAATTTATAAAATTCTTTTCCCTTGAGTTAAGTAGTCCTTAATAGGGTTTTATAAATTTCCGGCGACGAAGTAGCCGGGATCGCACCAAAGCATATGATTTTGATCTTTTGTGCATAAATTTTCCAATTTTTTTTATAGGTAATGTTATTGAGGGGATTTGAACTCGTGACCTGTAAGTGCAATTGTCCCTCTATAAATTTTCCAGTGGTATGACTAATTTTGGTGTTCGTAGCTGAAATTGAAATTTTGTGTACCATTATGCATAGAACTATTGGACATATCAAAATTCGTGTAAAAAGTGTTGGTATCATAAAATTTCGAAAACCTCAAAATGGAATAATTTTGAAAGATTCATTATTGTGTAAACCTACCATTACTCTTACTCCTAAGTCCTAAAACAATAGTTAGAAGTTGAATAGGGTTTTGAAACTTACAGTGGTGTGGTACTATACCACCACTACCAGTCTCCTAATCGTACTGGATAAAACAGATGAGGTAATTAACACATGTTTCTTCTGCATTCCACACGTAAAGTCATCCAAATAACTTTCCCAAATTATAAAATCACGAGGAATCTTTTTCACCTGCATGTCCGTGAATTCCCGAAGAAGTACACCACCTCTGTCGTCCACACAGACCGGCACAGCGCAGTAAAAAACGACCGTAACTCCAACAGAAATTTTTTTGAATTGAAATCAGTGTACTTTTGATCTCTGGCGGAGGGCTTTTTATTGTGCTTGATTCAGAATCCACGTGCAACGCTCTTTTATCAGTCTATCTACAAAGAGACAACGCAGGAGCAGAACAAAATGCAATTGGGGCCAACCCCACCTCGCAGGACCAGAAAAGAAAAGTAAGAACACACACACATACACGATAGGAACAAGAGTGGGGTCGTTTAATGATCAAATGTATCAGTAATGTATCACCATAGCCATAGTATTATAGGAGTTGGGATAATGGATTAAGAATAATAAGTGAACAACAAATCTTGAATCTTGGCTAATGATGTTAGAAGATCGGATCAGGGGGCCTTTAGACAAATAGTTGTAATATAAACATGTGTGTAATGTAAAGTTTCTCAAATAAAATTTGCTTAAAGTCAAATTATAAGTTTTTTTTTTGGTAGGTAAAGTCAAATTATAAGTAAACCTACCCTACTATATATTTCGTCTCTTTTTCTTCCTGCAATCCCTCAGTTGTGCATGTATATTTTTCATTGAGACATGGTTGTGTTTATATATATATGTCTTCATTATGTTTTATGAGTTGATGGGCCCTGGAGGATAGATGAATTATGGTGTTGTCGGATCATGTGGCTACAACTCATCCGATGCTTGAGGTGGCGAGGAAGATGGGTTACCAGTCGATCATGGGGAAAAAAAAGAAGTCGGTACGGTTCCAGCCGCTTGGATAAATTCATGGCATGCACTAGCAGTGAATTTTCAAACTTTTTTTTAGGTAGGTTGAATTTTCGAACTTGATTAAGTTCGAACCAATCTAAGTCGTATAGACAAAACTTTCATAGTACGTAAACAATAAGGCATGTAAGGAAAATTAGACAAGTTGAATCTTCTTGATTTTCAGGGAAATGAAGGAGCTTTTTTTTTTAAAAAATTAAACCGGACTTAGCAGTGTTATGTGTTAATAATTGTAGTGCACACTAGGGGCCACCCAGACCCTTAACATATATCTTGATTTACATGCATTCTCAAAATTCTTATGTTGGAAGTGAGCCAAAATTCAGTCCATAAGTTCAGCCCAACTCAGGGCCCGAAAAGGGAGTATTTCTATCTCTTGTATTTTTTACGCCATATGCACACACAATGTACTGCTTATGTTTTGTGCATCTCACTCACATATACGTCCCGAAGAGATTGCCAGATGATGTAAAATTAATAGGGTCTAAACCTTCGGGTTCATGATGACCTAAATTGAATTGTCAACCGAGTAACGCTCAACGTAACTTGGAGGTTGAAATTCACATTCTTAGAATATACCTCAGTTGACCTCGCAAGCCTCGGATACCGATTCTTCGATTGGATATTGATTCTGGGCCTTGGGCCCCTTCTTTGTTCGGCCCATTTCCTTTTTTATACCCTTTCATTATCTAATTCCTATTATTACTTAACACTTTTTCGGTCTGGCCCAATTACCTCATTTACTTACCTATTTTGGCCCAGTCTGTTCGGCCCGCTTCTCCTATATCCGTATGTATTGACTCCGGTTGACTTGGCCCATTCCCCGTTTCCTTCATACGCTCCTCGAAGGTTCTGGATGTGGTATTTAAACCACACTTAACCTTTTTTTCGACACTTTTTTCACTCTTCTCATTTTGTATCTCTCTATGCGGCGCTATCTCATTGTGAAACCCTACTTTCTCCGATCTTTCGATTGTTATTTCGCCTCACTTTACAGATCTTTATCTGTTTCTGTCACTAGATCCTTGATCCTTTCTACATTCTCTGCCGTTTGAACCGTTCAGTTTCCGGTTTCCGACATAGTCAACGAAGTTGACCGAGCCGTTACTGACGGCCTGTTGCTATTCCGGCATTCTATTCACCGGATCTTGCGTCTACACGCTTCCGTGCTTCGTTTGAACCAGGATTTCATATATACATTTTCGTATTCTCGATTTTGTATATTTTGTTTCCTTATTTCGCTAACTATTTCATTTTCTGTTGCCAGATCCGGACGTTCCATCTTCTACAAGTGGTATCGGAGCGAGGTTACTCCGGATTTGGTTGAAATCTAATATTCTGGAACTTTTAATCGGTTTATAATCGGTTAAAATTGTCGATCTGTGACTCTATTGTGTGGATCTGTGTTTATATCGGTCCAATTTAGAGTTCTTGTTCGTATAGTGAAACTGTTACTTATACTGTTTGTGATATATCATTGCATGCTGTTCTTATGCATCCTGTTAGTGATATCCTGTCTTGCATGCGACTATCTTATCTAGTTACTGCTGGATCTGAATTTCTGCGAGAATTTAATCAGTGAAAAGTCTTTTAAAACTATTATCTACTGTGGATCTGTGATTTCCGAACATTGCATGTGATTATTCCTGGAAAACTGGTCATTTCTGGTTAAATTACTGATTTAACTGGTCTTACTGTGACTCAGTTCTGTTGCATGTACTGTTTTCTGGATTCTCTGGCATAAACTGCTGATATTAGGTTGTATGCTCAGTTCTACAACCCTGTGAACAAACTGTGAAATCTGCATTTTTGGAAAATGGCTTGTTTTTCTGAAAATTGTCATATTCTACTCAGAAAATTTGAAACTGTGAATTTTTTAACAGATTTCAAAGTTTTACTACAAAATTGTCCCTCTGCAGTTTCCTGAAGTTCAAAATTGTTTGAATTACTGCTTGAACAGTTTCTGGAATCTTGTTGCTATCTGTCACTATAAATATCTGTTCTTGAAATTTTCTGGATTCTGAAAAACAGAGAAGAAAAAATTTAAATAGCCACCAGACAACAGATACTACTTCAGCAAAAAATTGGACTGGGGCTTATACTTAAAGCCCCTTGTAAGCCTTCTGAAACCTTTCTGTGGGTCTGTGAGCCAGATTTTGGCCTGAGAGCCCGAGCTGTTTACTGCTTTTGGCCTGTGAGCCATATCTGATACTTGTTGGCCTGTGAGCATAACTGATTTATTGCTTTGGCCCGTGAGCCTTGCCTGTTATTTCTGGATTGAGTGCGATTTAGGGGTCTTAGAGAGGAGCCCTGTGAAGAGAACCCTTTAGGATCTCTGTGGGTAAGTCTCTTGCTTGATTGAGTCAATAGCTAGATAGCCTTCACAGTTTCACTGTTTTAGACTCCTGAAAAAGGAGTTCTGAGGCTAAGAATCTCGCTTGAATTTGCTCTTATCTGCTCTGTTGAGTAACTGCAAAGATAAAACACACGGACACTTTATCATTTTGTGTCTATTTCTGCTACTGTGATCACTGTTGATATATCTGTCACCATCTGCACTCTCTGAATCATGTCTGCCAGAATTGAAATTGCTCAGTTTGATGGGAAGGGGGACTTTGTGACTTGAGCTAGGCGCATGAAATCTGTTCTGTCTCATTATAAAGTGTATTATGCTTTAAAACCCGTAAAAGACTTGCCTGAAGCTATTGCTGTTAAATTTGAAGAAATTAGGGAAGAAGCCTTGAATTTGTTGATTCTGAATTTGTCTGACTCTGTTATTAGACAACTAGATGGTTCAGAAGATCCCTTAAGAATTTGGGACAAACTGCATGTCTTATATGCTTCAAAAGATCCTGCTGATCTATTTTTTGTGAAAGGGTCTATATTTTCTTATAAGGTGGAGTCTGAAAAATCAGTTACCGAGAACTTGGATGATTTTTTCAAACTTACACAGCTTTTAAAGGGGATTGAACATGACATTGATGATACCTCTATTGCTATGATTCTGTTGAATTCTGTACCTGAAGACTATGCTGTGGTTAAGAATGCTCTTATGTATTCAGGATGTGTTCCTAAGATAGAGGTCATCATTAGTGGTCTGAAGTCAAGGGAACTTGAACTGAAAAATTCAAAACGAGTATCTACTGTACTGTTTGCTAAAGAGAATGAAATGGTTGAGTCTGAAAAAACTAAACAGTCAACTGATAGGTCCTTTACTCAAAACCAGAATAGGAATTCATCTAAAAACTCAAGTTTTCAGTCCAATAGAAACTCACATAACCAGAATAATTGAAATTCAAATTTTTCCAACTCTGTTAGTTTAAAAAATAACTCCTCTCGTCAAAGGTCAAACTTTCAGAATTCAAATCAACCAAGGTGCAACTTTTATAATAAGCTAGGACATGTTTTGAGCAACTGCTACACTTATAACAGGGCTGTAAAATTTTATCAAGAACAAGTCTCTAATCAAACTGTTAGACCTCAGGAACACAATTCTAATCATTCAAACCCCTTGTTTGTTACTGATCATTCATCTCTTAACAATGCAGGGACTTATAGAAATGGAAATATTACTGCTCATACTAGCACTAATCCTGCGTTGCATTCTAATTTGAATCAAATGAACAATGCTGATATTCCTATGTTTCATAACATTCAGAATAAAACCTTGAACAATTTAAGTCAGAACAATATGGTCTGTGGCCCTTCTAATACACAAGTTGTTTATGACTCTGTGTTTCTGGTTGAGGATGATTGCATGCCTGTAGATGAAACAGAAACTTTACTTGAAACTGAAAATGATTTTACTGATCAGGACTTGGATGATTTCTTATCTGAATGTGAGAGGTTTAGTGAACTTGTTTCTGTATTAGACCCTGTAACTGAAGAAACCATGCTTGATTTTGAAAAAATAGTTTCTGATTTTACTAAAATAGACTTAGAACTTGAGACTAAAACTGATTTTCAAACTGTAAAGGTTATTGATTATGTACTGAATGTATCCGATTCTAATGTTTTGCATGAATGGGTACTTGATTCAGGCTGCACATATCACATGTCATCACGTTTAGAATGGTTTGAATCCTTGGATAGGACTAAAACTGGATTAGCTATCATGGGTAATGACTTTGCATGCAAAATTGAGGGTACAGGTTCTATCTGTTT
>JAOYMZ010011011.1:0-21071 GCA_025802335.1 Pinguicula primuliflora
GGGTTTATAACATTTAAATAGGGTTTTAGTTTTTTCGGCGGCGAAGCCGCCGTAATATGTAGCCCTCGGGTTTATAGAGTTTATACCATTTAAATTTTTGAGAAATCGTCAATTTTTGGGCCAAACGGGAGAGGGGGTGTGAGGGGGTGCCTGCTGGGAGGTGCGCTGTAGTAGAACTCTTGTTGTTGTTGGTCAGAACCGCTATACGAGAGCACTGCTATTACGTGACTCCCCCATGTTTCCATTCTCTGTCCGGGGATTGAGCGCATGCGAGATTTTAGTTTACAAATTAAATCGAATATTATATAATTATTTTTATTATTTTTTCTATGGAAACAATCTTCCATCCTGTGAGGGGTGGAAGTATGATTGCGTACAACTTACCCTCCCCAAACACTACATAAGGACGGAATTTACTGGGTACGTTTGGTTTGATTTATTTTTATTATTATTTTTATAAATTTTTCGTATAATTTGAAGTATTTTGCAATTCACTCATCATTTGCAGAAACAAAGTTAATCATACCGTACGCTTCAATTTAACATTTGACTTCATATAGTTGTTATTTTTGTATTATTTAATTATAATTTTTTATTTTGAGTAATTTTTAATTTTTACGGGTTATTTTTTATTTTTTGCATTTGGTATAGAGTTGGTTGGATTTTGATTGTAGAATTTTTCGTTTGACTGCCGTATAATGACTTGAGCCACAACCCAAGTTTACGTTTGGAAATTTTATGGTCCTAGTTTATACAAAGCCTTTCTCGTTGTCTTTTATGAAAACTGATATATACCACGACAAACCACAGTGCACGAAGGGCACGACTGTGTCTGGGGGTGGTGGGTCCCACATGTGTCAGTGGGGACCCACCACCCAAGGCCTGTGTGTTGTCGTGTGCTTCGTGCCTCTAATTTGTCGTGCCCTGTAGATGCCCTCTCGAAGCACAAGCAAGAATATAGTTGAAATCTTCATTTGCTAGTGCCCAGTCAATGCGTTCATGATAGCATCCGCAGACCCATGTGAAGGATGAACCTGAAAAATTCAAAGGAGATATTTTCAAAAGTGTTCACCTATTTATTAAAGTGAGGACAACCCTTGAGGATTTCCCTCATATCTTACGTCCTAATGAAGAAACGCGTTGAAATCTCCCAAGACAAGCCAGGTTAACATAATTGATCCTGCTATCATGGCTAGTTTGTGCCATAGAGTCCTCCTAATTTTCGAGTTTGGAGATCCATATATCGCTGTGAGATTGAAGGAGAGCCGGGCAAGCCGGGCAGAGTGATGGATATGCATGTGAACGAACGGCCAATCAACACGCAATATGGACAAAGGATCTAAATGCTACCTGAGAAACCGTGAGCCTTGACACAGAAATAATTCATGAAACCCTTACCAATCCTTTCTATGATGAGACCTGCAACTAAACCATTAGTGTGGGGCTCAAGAATAATAAATATGTTAGGATTATGTAAAGAAATAAGATTATTAAGAGTGGCAATGGAACGATTATTTTTAATCCCTTTGATATTCCACGAACTTTTTTTAATTCCATTAAAATTGGAGTTTTAGGGGTAAAATTAAAAATAAAAAACAAATAAGCTGTAAAACAACAGACAAGTGTAAGCAAGATTAAAAATCAAGAATCTTTTTTTTGTAAGTAAAGTAATTGTATTAATGTATATGTGTATTTACAGAATTGCCCTTGGCATTTTGGGTTTTCATCTGTAACTCATACAGAATTTTGGACACCGACACCAATCCTCAAAACCAAACGCGAGATTGATCTGCCTGTTTGCTCTCAGAATCAGCCATATCCTCATTTGAATTGCTTCCATGGAAGTCCAGGTGTTCTGTTGCCGTAGCTGGAAGATAGAATCATTTCGGGTTTTCCAGATTTGCTATGTTATTTGTTGCTATATGATGTGCCAGAAGTATTTCGGCCAGGTGCTTTGTTCGAATGATGCCGACTGGTTCGGTAATTCTTCAAGGGAGTTTGGGGGTCTGATGGGACAGATATGTGTCACGTAAATACGCAAGCATACATAGTCGTTCAAGCTATAAAACCTCGGCAAGCAAGGGTCATATCCACAGAAAGTAGTCCTTCTTTAGTTAAGCTTTAAACACAATCAGAATAACCGAGCATAAGTGAGATGGTTTAACTCAAACTAAACATAACATGCACTAACACGAACTCAAACATGAGGATCAAATACTTGGCAGTCTCTGTCACAACACAAGATGGCAGAATCAAAGATTAGAGGCTAAAACAGAACAATGCGTAGAGAAGGCTCAAGGCAAGGTATCTTGTCTCACTATGAAACATTTCCTAGCATTCGCATGCATGAAGGTTCATTCGTTCAAACATACCACAGGGCTCAAGTATGGCTATTGCTCACGGACAAGTCATATTGCCACTCTAAACCTCAAAAGAGGTGACCTTGAGCTCATAAGATTAACTACCTTTTAATGTGGCATCTGGGGCCCGAGAGTGACCTTTCGGGTGAAGATGTGGTTGTGTTTAGAGTCTAACCAAGCCCTTGTGATCGAGTTACCTAGGCAATGTTTCCAAAATAAATGAGGTACACGAATAATCTAACCTAGGTTAAAGCAAGCACTCATACAAATGGAAGGTAGTCACATTAGCCCATAATGTCACCTCATGAACTAAGCTTTAAGCAACCATCGGTGCAAGAGTTAACTAAAGAGACTAAACATGCATAAAACCCTCATTCACAATTCGGCTAAACACAAACATATGTAAAGGAACTAAACGAGGACCTCCATATCATGAAAAATACATAGTAATGTACACAGATGAGGCTCAACCGAGCCTCAAGCCATAAAAAATTAGTTCATACTCGAGGTATGAACCCGAAGTGTAGAACATGTTCATAGCCATAGTACAAGAAGAATCGACTAGAAAACAAAGTTCCCCTTTTGGAATTGAGGACAAGCTTCCACTTTTCAGCTTGATACTGCCTTGAATCTGCCAAGAATCTCTTGTCGGAAGGAGAGAATGTCCAGAAGTGGTAAAGTGATAAATTAGCTTCGAACAATCGCTCTCTAATCCCTCATTCCATCGTGGAGATGAAAAAACGAATGTGCCCTCGGTTTGACTTGGGTTTTGACTGAGTTTCCCCCCTTAATGTGGCATCGGCAGGAAGTTGTAAGGATTAATGATCAAAATGATCTTCCAAGTCCCGAATTGCACTTTTGCACCCGAAAATAGATAGAATTGCATCGATGTGCCCTATTGTAGCTTCCTTCTTCAACATAGAGCAAATAAGCATGTTTTAGTTCGAAATATAGGTATTAATGGCATGAAATGATATAAAATAAAGCATTAAATAAGCTCTAGATCGAGTCTCATCAGGGTCCAGAGTTGTTTTCGAGCCACCGGTAGGTCTCCTCCCACAATTTCTTTGATTCTCAGCATTGCGTAAATAGATGTGTTGTTGATTCAGGATGCTCTTGGCATAGGGGGCAGTTAAGATCAGGGATCGCAACTCCTCTTTTTTTCAAATTGTCTCTGGTTGGAATTCGATCATGCAACAGTTTCCAATTGAAGGCTGAGATTTTGGTGGGCAACATCTGGTTCCAGACTACTGCTGCCTTGTCACACGGTGGGTCGATCTGCCATTCATCTTTTATCAGGAGGTGATAAATTTCTGATGATTTGTATGTGTTGATTTCAGATCCTCTCCATTTCCAGCTATCAGGTATATCTGAGGGAGGTGGTGCATCAGTCAGCAGGATTGATAATTCTTCCAACTCTTGGACCTCCTGTCCTTCACATAGGTGATTCCAGAGCCACCACCAGTTCCAGGTAGAGTCAAAGTGTCCCTTTTCATTAACCGTGACCTGCTTGTCCACTGCATTGGGATATAGGGTGGGGAATCTGGTTGCAAAGCTTTTATCCCCCAGCCAGCAGTCTGTCCAAAATTTAACTTTATCTCCTCTTCCAAGCTGTCTGGACAAATGTGATAGGAACCAGTCTTGTTTGAGCACCCTTTCATTGATGTCTTTCCACCAGGAGGACTTTGTTCAATTCTGGTGTGCCGTAGTTGTTATGGTAATAGATAAGAAGTCACCATACAATGTATATATGACCTTGGCCCATAGTTGCTCAGGTTCTAGGAGTAATCTGCATAGGAGTGGACATTCGGAATAGATTTTTCCAGAATTTCGAAATCCGAATTTTCCAAATTTCGAAATCCCGAACTGAAATTCTGAATTAGCTATTTGGATCGGATCGGAATGGGTTTCATATTCCAAATTATAATTCGGAACGGAACGAGGTTTTGATGCTAATTCCGAAATTTCCGAATTATTATTTTTGAACTTGGCCCAACCCAATGGCCCATAGGAATTCGAATGGTACAAATACAATACAATATCATACACGGTCCAAGTCCAACTCCAAGTTTTTTTGGTCCAACTCCAAGTTTTGTTTTTGGTCCAACTCGTTAATTCCTTCCTACCACCCTCATACATTACAGACAGTCGATCGATCCTAATTTCAAGAGCTTGAGACGGAGACGCCATAGGCCAGACAAGAGTTTCACTTTCCTTCCTTCCTCATCCAGTCGGTCCTCCTCAATCGCGGATTTCTGGATTGTCTTCCTTCGTTTTGTGGTATTTCTGGATTGTCTTCCACAATCAACCAGTTAAAACCCACTGCTTCAACCAAATGGTTTATATATGACTTGAAATATAGTGATTTTAAATTCATATGAAATTACTGATGATTCCAGACGCTGCCAATAAGTTGCCTTTCTGTTTCTCTTCGGTTGCTGCTGCAAGAAATTCTCAGTTCTTGGTTTTTATATTATTTTTCTTTTTAAATTTCGAAAATTCCGAATTCCGAATTCCGAAAATCCGAATTCCGAAAATATTTAACCTCACTCTGCCTCACTACAGAACTGTAGGTAGTGGCTTGTGAGGATTGAATCTATGTAGAAAGGAAGATTATCACTGCTTGGGCTTTCTTCAGAGCTGCAAAAATAAAGAAACTATGGGGGGTTTGTGAAACAATGGGCCAAACTAAGACCCAAAAATACTTAAAAAGACAGTAAGGAAGAGATTTGAGTTAAGAAAAGTACCTCTGCTGACCAATTTGTAGAAGAGATTGATCTTACGATGATTTTGGTTCATAGGAATATTTATTGATTCTATCTGATACTTAGGGCATGTTTGATTTGCTGATATCTATTACGATGTATTAGTATTACAGTTGATCCGTAACATAACCAAACATTTTAGTAAGTTCATTTGACTATGATCTAATTCGTGGATTGTTTGATTGCTAAGCATTGTCGAGCAATTATGGTCTAATGAACAGTTAATGATGGCAGAATGTTAAAAATACCCTTGACCTTAATAGTGAGCAATTTACTAAACCATTTTTTCACCAAACAAAATATTAAACTCACTCAAAAAAGTATGAACACATTAACCTAACAAATAACGTAACAAATCCAAATAGGATGTCATAACAAATCCAAATAGGATGTCATAACAAATACGAATACGATGTCATAACAAATACGAATATGATGACATACGCTAACTAAATATAGTCATGCATAAAACTCATGCACCAAATATAATTTCTCATTGGTGAAAGTACAAAGCGTTCATATGACATACAGGAGAAAATTGCCCCAAAACAGTTATTCTTCCTTCCGCTTTAATAGATAGGAAATCCTCAGCTCTTTGGGCTCACTAGCTGCTTGGCTCATTGTGGTTACTACTCCACGAAGGCTTAAAAGAATTTCCCAAAGAAAATGGTGGGTTTTTCCTACGATTTTTTTGGTATGTAAGTTATGTGGATATTTACTATTTGCACAATTGTGCCTCCAGTTTGTACATTTTTACAAAGGACTCCTTTCTCTTTTAAATTCTGCACACATAATAGTGGATTTCTCACCCAGGCCC
The DNA here is from genome assembly GCA_025802335.1 of Pinguicula primuliflora. Classification (NCBI taxonomy): domain Eukaryota; kingdom Viridiplantae; phylum Streptophyta; class Magnoliopsida; order Lamiales; family Lentibulariaceae; genus Pinguicula; species Pinguicula primuliflora. The sequence continues at coordinate 5,943 of JAOYMZ010011011.1, forward strand.
CGAAATCTGCAGTTGCCTGCAATCTGTTTTTCGCCTTAAGACTCTGCTTGAGTTTCAATTGAATGTCTTCAACCATGACATCCACATGCTGTTCTTCGTTTCTGAATATTTTCGAATTTCTAGCCTTCCAAATTGTCCAGCATGCCTGTTGAAAGAGTGTGTTCCCCATATCCGCGCCACCAAGGTTTTGCGCGAGGTTAGTGTATCGCTATATAGCTTCTTCTATAGATGCGCTAGAGTATTTACTGAGAGGTTTAGCCATGTATGTAGTTTATCCCAGATTTGCACCGAGAGGGGCAATCGAGGAAGAGATGTCTGTCTGTTTCTTCATCCCCATCACACATTGGGCAATTCATCGGATTCACTGTGATTCCACGCTTAGCGAGATTATTCTTCGTTGGCAATCGATCGCGGAGCAGCTTCCAGGTAAATGCAGAAATTTTGAGCGGGAGCAATTTATTCCACGCTTGCTTGATGAAATCAAGTTCTGCAAAATTCTCCCATTCAGACTGCATAAGCTTCTCATATGTTGCTCTTACTGTCACTCTTCCTGTTCCAGGTTGCCTCAGCGCCCAAACATCAGGCTCGTTTGTTTGCGAGGGAGGAAGAGTCATAAGTTGCTGCTCAAGTTGTAGAAATTGAAGGATCAGTGCATTGGAGCAGGGTAAGATCCAACTCCAACTCCATTGCCAATTCTGATTGCTAAAAATTCCTTTGTCTGCAATTATTACCTATTTATCTGTAGCATTCTCATATAGGCATGGGTAGGTTCTCGCTAGGCTATTGTTAGTCAGCCATGGATCAGGCTAGAATCTCGTGTCACCTCCATTTCTAACTTTTCTGTAGAATTGCTCCCCAAACCATTCCTGATTAGCGATAAAAGTAGTTATTGTTCTCCACCACTGTGATGGTTTTAAATTTCTTGGTTGCGTTCCATAGACAGCTCTGTCGAAATACTGTTCCCCATATCGTGAAGTGATCACTTTAGCCCACAGTGAGGGCTCTTCAAGTAGTAGTCTATGCAGTCATTTAGACAGTAGCGAGACATTGAACTTTTCCAGATTTTTAACTCCTAATCCACCTCTATCTATCGGGCAGCGTACTTTTTGCCATTTCACCCATGATATGCGTCTTGATCCATTGATTTGTTCTTCCCACAAGAATTTTCTGGGCAACTGTGTTAGCTGCTTTATCACCCCAGCAGGTGCCTTGTACAATGTTAGATAATAAATCGGGGTGTTGGCTGGTACTGATTTTAGTAAGACTATTCCGCCTCCGAGGGATAGATGCTTCTTCTCCCAGTCTCCAATTCAAGCTTTCACTGTGTCTAGCATCGGCTGCCAAGAGGATATTCTTCTTGGATTGATCCCTATACTTGTGCCAAGATATTTAAATGGCATGGTACCAAGTTCACAGTTTAGGATCCCAGGCTGCAACCTTGCCTACCTCTGTGCTATATTCAAGGTAAATAGTGTACTTTTCTTGAAGTTGACTTTGAGGCCCGATGTGAGCTCAAATAGTCTTAGAATTATCTTATAGGTGATCATATCTTGCTCTGATCCATCTCCAAATAGGAGTGTATCATCAGCAGTTTTGCTAATTAGTGACCTTTGTTCTATCTTGTCTAATCTCATACGATGGACTGTACATTTTCAAGTTCGCACGCAACACAATTTTTCTTATCAACCTCAGTTTTATAGAATTGGATTCTTGGAATGTTTCTGGAGTCGTTGCTTGTTTTTTTGGGATTCTGCCCAGTCTAGGCCTTCGCAAGACCGGGATTTCTTAATTCCTGTTATTAAGAATATTAATAACGCTCGATTTTGGGAAGTTCGGGATTTAACAATTTCGGATTTTCCATGTCCGGGCGGCCTTCCTGGACTTCTCAAATTCGGGCGGTGGCATTTTCAAAATACACCACAATTCTTGTGGCATAAAAAATTGACCCGTAGGAACGAAATCCTACTTCTGAGGGTGTGATTATTTAGTCATGCGACATTGTAAAAATCGCTTTGGGTCATGGGTTAACTCCCTGGCCGAACTACTTTTGTACGCTCAACACCGTCAAAATTCATTCACATAGTTGCTAGAGTGATTTAACACCGAATAATCCACCATTACTTGTACCAAACGGACTCTTAGCAGTTAATGTCTAGCAAATACCAATAGCATGTGTGGTGTTGTTAGATGGAATCGATCAAGTTCCGAGTATGAGTGGATTCAGATACGGGTTACCTAAACCGGGTTACTGGTGTCCTTTTGTTTTTTGCTTTGCCATCCTTCCAAGGTTTTCGAATCGAGAAAAATCTTCTCATCCCAATAATTGTATCCCGATAAATGAGATATAGTCCTGAATTGTAAGGTTAGTCGTCGTTATTGTAATAAAAGGGCTAAATCAATTTTATATAAAAAATGTAATTATTAATAATTGGATCATACCACTACAACTACCATTATAATACAACCATTAGGGGTGGACAAACGAGACGGTTCAGATATCGGGAGTACCAAGAACCGAGTCGCGTTATCCCATTCTACCGGAATTATTGGAAATTCGAGAAAACAGGATGGTTCCGGTACTGAAAATTTGGCCCTTGTCTAGTATCAGTACGGTTCCGGGTAACTTGTAACATTATCGGTACTTACCCGATAAGTTTTTAATTAATAAAAAATATATAAAAGGAAGAAAACAAGGGTTTCATTTCAGACTGTCGTTTCTTCTCGGCTCTCGCTCTCGCCGACTCCCGATTCAAAATCTTCTCCCGACTCCCGTTTTGATATTTTGCTCGCCCCGTCTTGCCGCCGGTATTAGTTCTGTCTGTGAGTGATAACTGATAACATGCATGTCACTTAATTGGATGCATGTGTACGATGATTACATTTAAAAGTTCAGTTGTCCTATTCCCTTTAATATTGTCAAATTTATGTAGAATCAAATTTGATCTTGTTTCCAACTTCTTTGGTTTGAACAAGGAAATTTGTTGTCTTGTTCTGAAATAAATGTTAGTCATTTCCGATGGTTCTTGAAAATCATTATGTTTTAGCAACGATTAATAATTGGTTATTTGCTGCAGGGTTAGCAGGGGCTACTGCAGATATACACTGTTATGATGTTTTGACAATCGTTAGTTATGATGTTTTGACAACATTATTCACATTTTAAATTTTTAGGTTCATAAATCAATTATGGAACCCATTCACGGAGTACAATTAACTATACGGGAAGAGTTCTTCGATCGGATCTAAGGGTGCATCGAGTTCCACCACAGTGGTGGAGGATCCGTATGTACTAGGGTGGCAAAATACATTGGATAGTGAACCCGAAGAACAAACTGAGGTGAAGTTGTACTTGTATGTGAAGTCCGAGACCTTCAAATTCAGTGTTTTGGATCGGTGGAAGCTTAACGAAGTTAGGTATTTTCATCGATTAAAAAATCTCTATTTCTGGGTCATCTTTGCTCTCTCTCTATGAATTTTCTCTCAGCGCTCTCTAGAATCTCTAAATCATCATCGTCTTCACCTTGTCTTCGAATCTCATCGCCGATCAAGTGTTCATCATCCCCTTCTCACTATGGAGGATGTGGTTATGGGCTCCTCTAATGAGTTCCCCTCTCTCGCGGAGGGCATGGCATTGGCCAATTCAAAATCGAAATCTCCGACTATACCTACTCGGGTTGAAATGGCTCCTTCTGGCACGGCAAGGCAAACTGTCGGTGGTTCATCTACGACGGTTCCATTTCCGATGGCTCTCCCTACCCATCCGGTGCACACTATTGCCGAGACCCCCACCTTCAAATCCCTATTCGCGAAGGGAACAATATCTTGGCACAAACCCATTGTCATCGGCCCTAACGACGTTGAACACTCTTCCAATGACTCCGACAGAACCGTGACTTTCACTGAGGCAATGTAGCTACAAATTGATGAAAATATGGTAAACACACTGATTATCTACCCTCTGGGGTGACATCTGGTGTATCAAGCTCTTCTGAAAAGCCTCAACCAATACTGGAAACCAAAGGGTGAAATCAAGCTCGTCGACATCGACCGAGGCTTTTATCTCCTTCATTGTGCCAATGTTTCATACTACAACCGTGACCTGTTTAAAGGTCCCCACACTGTGGCGAACCATTACCTTCGAGTGTTCCCTTGGCACTGGGACTTTGACACCCGAGCCGACCACATCGATGACGTCGCGACTATGGTGAGGATCCCCGGTCTCCTACCACAATATTTCCATGCTGAAATTCTCCGTGAAATCTCGAAATTCATCGGGGTTTATCTAAAGGCTTATACACACACTCTGATGGAGGAGCAGGGACTGTTCGCTCAGCTTGCCATGCATTTGGATCTATGCAAGCCTCTAGCGCGCGCTGTTACGGTGGACGGGAAACTATTTTCGGTGCAATATGAAGATTTGCACGAAATTTCCTTCAGATGCACTCGTTTTGGGCACTCGTCGGACAACTGTACATTCCTGGCAGCCACTGCCGGAGCCATAGCTCCTCCTATCGGGCTCACAACGATGGTGGGCACAGATACAACTGTTGAAATTTCCACTAGCCAGCACGATACGTGGTCAACTCTGCAGTCAACCATGCCACCCACCAATCTTGCTATCACACGTGTTGCTCCCTTACTGAACAACCCAGCTCCTGTTGCCAACAACCGTCCAAAATCGGCTACTGTGAAGCCCAGCTCGATAAATAGGCCCACAATGATTTACCCTCTTATTTGCAGGCTTCGGATTTGGATGAGATCTCTTGCCCCGGCCCATGGATGTTAGCTCCAAAAAGGGGTAGGAGACCCATCAAAGAGACCACCCAAGTGTTGACCCCATTCCCTTATCAATTCAAGTCCAAGTTTGGGGCGCTAGCTGATATTGTGGAACCAGAGCCCAAGACATTGACCCAAACTGCTACTGCCCCAACATTAACAAGAAGCCGTGCCACATAAGTTCCCAAAGCAACTACGGGCCCCCAATCCACCATCACCAAGGCCAAAGGAAAATGCATGTCTGGCCTAACTCCAAAGGACTTAGTCCATGCGAAAAAAGCAACTCACGAGTTCTTCACACCGTCATCATCATCTGCCAATCAAGGAGTCCCAAATCCAGCCACTGCAGTTCCCCTCTGCTCTAGTCACTGCTACCAATCCAGCTACACCCAATGCTATCTCTCCAGATGAACTCACGACTGCCGACCCAACTACACACACTTCACCATCTGATACTAAGCACATTTCTGTCACCATCCCTCACCCACTAACATCAGCTCCTGTAGGTCAAGGCTCGGGCTCCATAGCTAATCAATAGGTCGATGTTCTAACAAAGGCCCCTGATCTAGTCAAATTCCATGTAGGACAAGTCAAACTGGCGATTCAACCTCCAGCCATCCCTATGGAGATGGAGCTGCTGTCACCGATAGACTTGCCTGATGCTCCCGGAGAGGAGGGTGTAGCACAGGCCGATCCTGATGAGTCCCCGAATATGGATTGGGTTGCTAAACAGCCCGATCAAATGGTTTAGTCTCTCTTCCCTCTTTTCTTTTATCGGCAGTCGTTTAATGGATTTTAAAGTCATTGCATGGAATGTGCAAGGCGTAGGGAATATCACTATACTTGCCACTTTAAATGATCTTATTCTATCTCAATCCCCCAGTATGTTGATTCTTGTGGAACCCCAGATTAACGAATCTGCGGCGGACTTATTGATTCAGAGGATTGGTCATGGTTTTGACAATTCCTTCCGAATCGAAGCGCAAGGTTTTTCCGGAGGTATATGGGTTATATGGAAGGATATCCTTCAAGTTTCTATTGTATCATATGATTGACAATTTATGTCTATGTAGGTGCATTATAATAGCTCACTGTCTGTCCTTCTTAATGCGGTTTACGGTTCTCCTAACCCTCGTATCCGCAAAACATTATGGCATAAAGTCTCGGATATTGCAAATCGGTCCTCTTCACCATGGCTTGCGGTGGGTGATTTCAATGCCTTTCTTAATAAGGAGGATAAGATTGGAAGGAGATATTCTAACGGTTGTACCCATTTCAATAAATGGGTGGATCAATCAGATCTAGTCCCTCTTTGTTTTTCTGACTCTCGATTCACTTGGGCTAGGGGAAGGTGTCAGGAATGGATCGACTGGGCTCTCGCCAACGAAGAGCTCATTACCTTGTATCCTGATAGTACGGTTAAACACTTACCTAGAGTTATCCTATGATCATTCACCTCTTTGCGTCTGCTTAAATATTTAGGATTCCTCTTTTCGGTCGGAAAGACCTTTCCACTATTACCAGGCTTGGGAGGCACATGATAGCTGGTCAATGTGGTTCGAGGAGAATTGGAACCACACTTTATCTTTCTGGATGCAATTGATCATTTGCATGACTCCTTAGTTAATTGGAAAGTCAACCACTTTGGAAAAATCTATCGCCAGAAACGTCATCTGTCCAGCCGGCTCACGGGTTTACAGATATGCATAGTAAGACAACAGACAGCCTACCTGAAAAACCTGGAATCTCGACTGCGGAGCGATCTGGAGCAGATCTTAGCTCAGGAAGAATTGCTCAAGTGCCAAACTTCTCGGTGTAATTGGATAACTATAGGTGACCGGAACTCGAGTTATTTCCATGCCTTACACCATCCAAGACGTAGCAGATGCATGACGAAGAAGCTACGACTTGCGGGCGGCAGCTGGTGTTCGAACCGCACCACACTTGTATCTGATTTACTTCTTATTTCGCTATCTCATTTGGCTCGGACAGCCAGCTATCGCCTCACCCATTACTGACTTTTCCAGTGCAGGGGCAATTTCTAGCACTGTCCTAGGCTCACAATGAATTTCTTGCTGCACCGGTTCATGACGTTGAGATTAGAACAGCCCTCTTCGACATGGATCCTGATAAAGCGGCAGGGCCAAATGGCTTCTCTGCTGGTTTTTATCAGCATAATTGGAATGTTATTGCTAACTCTTTTTTGACTTTTGTACACCAGGTCTTTTCAGATGGAACCGTACCTCATCAAGCAAATAAAAGGATGATATCCTTGCTTTCCATGCAACCCAAACTGGAGAGTTTTGACCATTTTCGACCTATTAGCTTGATTAATATCTGTGCAAAAGTGGTCACAAAAATCATTGCTAACAGGTTGAAAATTGTTATGCCTCTTCTTATATCCCAGACTCAATCTAGCTTTATTCACGGTCGCATTATAGAGAACATAGTGGCTGCCCAAGAATCTGTCCATACCATGCGCTCCTTCAAGGGACGTACATGCTACATGGTAATCAAAGTTGATCTGACCAAAGCTTTCGACAGGATGGAATGGTCTTTCATAGAAGACACTATTCGGGAAGCGAGCGTTCCTCCCATTCTCAGTAATGTCATCACGTCCTCCATGCATACCTGCTCTATGCAAGTTATTTGGAATGGTCTTCGTGGTCCAGCATTTACCCCGTCAATAGGGGTGCGCCAGGGAAACCCAATTTCTCCTTATCTCTTTGTTATGTGCATGGAGCGTCTATCTCACCGTATTAATATTGCAGTTGAGAGGGGTTGCTGGATGCCTCTCTCTTTTAAGCGTATATTTTATCTTACCCACCTAATGTTTGCTGATGACATTCTTTTGTTTGCAGAAGCTTCATCGGAACAAGCTTATGTTATTACTGAGGTTATGAGGATCTTCTCTTCATCTTCAGGACAGTCTATCAATGCCAGCAAGTCAGTCGTTTGGTTTTCGTCGAATGTTGGCCAACACACGGCTCTGGATATTGAAGCAGTTCTCTGAATCCGAAGGGTGGACAACCTCGGCTCTTATTTGGGGGTTCTCATTGATCTCATTGTAGAATGTGATCAAATAAATACTCGTAAGTGTACGAAGTACACTCCCGAGGTCGAATATCTCAAAGACTTAGTGTAAGTTGACTTATACTACTATCTAACTAATTACTAACTCTTAATAAAGCAATTAAATGAGGATTTCAATTGGTGATTATCTAACAACTAAAGAACAACTACGGAAGCTAATTAAAAAGAAATGACGAAAAGGACGATTGTTCTAGAGAAGGATTAAGGGAAATGGAGTACAGGGTTGTAGTTTCATTCAGATGCACATAATTAATATCGGGTATCCTAAACATGCAAGGGTTATTAGTTCACCTCAAAAGCCATAGGGTTCCCCACTTCTAAGTGATTATATTCTAACTTACGACATATCAATTAACACTAGTTCTCATGGTACATCGTGATTAATATCTAGGTATTGAACCTTTCTAACTAGACCCAAACCAATGATGCCTAAACTAGAATGTTGTTTGCTTGAGCTATCTAAAGGGTGGCTCGGTGGTCTTACTCATTTAATCTCTAGGGCTCGGTGGTGCTCATGTCTCGAATTTCCTAGGATTTGTGGCTCGTTAGTCCTACTCACCCTAGACAACTGAAGGCATCGCTAAATAACAAACAACAAATAAATCATATTACTTCATGTAATTGGATACTCTATTCAACTAATGTGCATAAGAACTACTCTACAATTCTATAAAAAAAAGAATTAATTACTCATGTTCATAAATAAAAATAAATTCAATTATGATATAATCAAACACATAATGAATTCAATTTATGCAAGAATTCAAAAAACTAGAGTAGAAATTTCAATCTTCAAATCACAAAAATTCGAAATTCACACGATCAATTTCTTGTTTCTCGATACTGAATGAACAAAAGTAAAGAAGTACAAAAAGAAAAATCAGAATTCTCCTTCACCGGTTTGTTTCTTTCTTTTTTCTGCATCTTCTACCCTTCTTCTTCCTTCTCGGCCGCCTCCTTTCTTTTTGTTTCTCCTTGCGGCCGTCCGGCCTTTTTCCTTGATTCGATCGCTGTCGCGAGCCTCTCCTATCCGCCGCCAGGTCTGTCTCTCTCTTTCTTAATTCCCCCGCCTACCCCACGTTGGGGAATTTCTTTCACTTCCCTTTTTTCCCTCCCTTGTTTTTATCGTGCCCTCCCTTTTTTTCCGTTTGGTAATGGGCTTTTTTATTCTTGTGGCAGGCTTCCTCTTTTCTCCCTCATCGGCCCATAGTCAAAAGGATTTCTCTTACTTTTTAATATTATTGGGTAAAAGCATAATTTTAACTTCTCGGATGGGGTCTGATGTATTTTTATCAATTTTTTGTCGTTTTACTCGGATTTTGGTCCGGATCTTTTTTGTTTGGCCCGAAATATCTACGACTCAAAAATATAGTATTAATACTAAAAATGATAGAGAAATACTTAAATTCTAACAATAAATAAATAAGAATGTTATAAATAAGTTGGGCTAGAAACAACTTATCAAACCATCCTTTATCAAATGATAGGTATGCAATCCAAACCTATCATTTGCTTGTCCACAACCTAAACCTATCATTTGCTTGTCCTCAAGCAAAACTCAAAATGAAAGCATACTAAAGCATCGTTTAACATAGAACTCAAATAGCAAATATTACCTAACCACATAATCTTGGAGAAGTTTAAGCTCAAAATGAGAAACTATCACATAAGCACTATTCAGCTAGTAGTCAGTATAAAAGATCTTTAGCTCTAGACCGGTCTTCTTTCAAGTGAATCATGAAGTGTGTGTGCGCGCTAGGCTGAAACAACAAACCATAAACAGTCAATGCATATGCTTAAGGATCTTTCGATGCCTAAATTTCGACTCCATCCACTAAGTGTTTAGGCTAGAGTATGAGATTAGGGTTGTCTTTTGATGGAGTCGGGACAGACAAGATGTACACTCATAACAAAAAGGTTCAATGTGAAAAAAAATATCTAAGTAAGCATTTAAAGAAGGATAAACATGCAGTGGCACATCAAAACTCCTCGACTCGAAAAGTATGAATAGAAGCACGAAGAGAAGTCTATCAACTACGGCATCGACTCAAACACGTAGTTCTCCTCTATTTCTATGCAAACTCCAATTTCTCAATGAATTTATGCATCATGCTCTTTTCTTTTTCTTTTTTTTTGAATTTCTTTTTCTTTTTCTTTTTTTTTTGAATTTATTTTTCTTTCTCATTCTCTTTTTTTGGTGTCTTTCTCAAACTTTCCAAGAGCATAGAGTTTAGGAAACCATATAATACAATTAAAATAGTCACACATGCGCCTTAATATACAAAATTTATCATGAGATTCTCGAAAAATTTCTTTGAACTAGAAGAAAATTAGGGGCACACAAGAGCTTTGCCACATATTTTCAAATTTTTAAATCGTCACCTTCCTATATCTACTAAAGTTAATTTCGTGTCTCATAAATGAAAAACAAGACTCACGCACACAAGTAGTCCTGAGGAGTTCTTAGTAGCACATGCAAATTCCAAAATCAATGAAAGCCAAACCTCGTTTCTCTCCCTTCCCTCATCCTCAAGAAAAATGTGCAAGGATAAAAAGCAAGTGCATTCAAGCAACGATTAAAACCATCTACATATGCATTGCAACCAAATAAATCACAAGGCCTAGATGGTGAATGTGAAGAGGATTCGAAATAAGAATAATTAAGATGCCAGTATAGCCCTAAAGACAATTAACTAACATTTGCTTCTAAGGCCTATGATCAAGAATAAAAAATTTTGCTAGTGCAGATTTTTTTATGCCAAAAGATTAGGTTATTCATTAAAAATTGTATGAGTTCTCAAACAACCCACCCCAAACCTAAACAACACTAGTCCCCTAGTGTAAAATAAGCATCAACACGGGTGTATCTCAAATTAGGGTCCATACACATAATCGAGCAAGATACAATCACGAAATAAATAGCAAACTCAAAGGAGTGCAGAAGAAAAATGAGAGTGGAGTAACATACCAGTGAACCAATGAGATCCATGACCAAGAAAGTAGCACAGCGACAGATTGGGAGGGGAGGAGGGGGAGAGAGAAGGGGAAAAAGATAAAAATAGAAAAAAAAACATTTTTTTATTTTTTATTTTTGAAATTCAATAAAAAAAAGGAAAACTTACCTTGAATTACCTCCCAAGCAGCGCTTTGTTTAACATCGTTAGCTCGAGTGTCAGTAGTCAGCTATCAATCAGGGGCCCTTGAAAAGGTCGCAGGTGTATTACCAAGTCTGAATGACATCCTTCCATAAGTAGAGGTCTCGTAGGGGCATGAAGATGTGGACAACGATGGATCTCCCGGATCGATGGAGATTTGGTGAAAACCTAAAAGATCATGGAGGTAGTAAAAATCATGATCATCTAAACATTTAAGCATCGGATCAGAGAAAGGAGGAGGAAAATAATAATTCTCTGTGGCGATAGTCAATCTCCAATAATCAGTGCACATCCACCATCCAGTAGTTGCCCTATTAGGCACAGGCTCTCTCGCTTCATCCTTCTCCATTGCAATTTCAGGCTCCTTTGGGACTACCTCAACTGGATCGATCCACCCTCCTTCCAGCACCGGGAGGATCACTAAATCACACAGGAAGTTCATCACATCTCCCTTTACTGCCTTGTGCCTGCATAAAACATCCATAACTTTGGATTCCTCCAAGGTCGTTAGACAAAAAGAGATGATAATAGGATAAGTGTTGTCCTCACCTAAAGAGACATACTTAAAATATTCAGGTAATTCTATCAGTGCAACTCTAAGTGGGGGCCTATCATGATCTTTACAAGAATTCAAAGGCAAGCTCAATGAAGGAACGATCTCACAAAAAATGGACTTTGTAGTGGTCGAACCATCTGTAGGTGATACATCATCCAAGTCCTCCTCTCTCAACTGATCAGTTTTTTCTGCACAATCAAGTAAATCATTAGAAGCATCAACAAAATCAGTTTTTTCAATAATCTTTTGACTCCGCAAGACAGATACGACATTCGCCTGATGTGATTGGCTGGGTAGTTGCGTTCCTTTCAGTGTCTGCTGGGCATGCACCTCGGTCGCAAGTTGTCCAACCTGTGTCTCTAACTTCTTGATGGAGGCATCCATGTGCTCAAACTTCTTGTTGGTTGCAGCACTATCACTGCTTGCCTCTTGCACGAACCTGATGAACATGTCCTCTAGAGAAGGTTTAGAGAGCTGAACACTCTGATCCATAGCCCAGTTGGCGTGCTCCAGTTCCTGTTCAGCTGCACAAGTAGAAGGGCAAGAGTTAAAATTATGACCAATACCTCTACAAGTGACACATTTTTCTCCCTATGGGCTCAACAATCTGATTCTTTCTATCTTTGTTGTGAAGTCCGAAACAGGCTCAAAGATCTGTTGATTGGTGGGCCCTGAGATGGCTCATGCCTGCTGAGCCTCAAGATAGGGTCTATCTCCTCTTCATCCTCAGACACCCTTCTGCTGCGAATTCCGGGCCACAAATTCATATGTGTCGCGCACATCTTCGAGCGGATAGTTCAAAAGTGAACCCCTAGCTGCTTTATCTACTAAAGTCTGAGAGTTTAAGGTTAGTCCTTCATAAAAGAATTGATTCAAAAGATCAAGATCATAATGATGATGAGGACATGAATGTAAAAGTGACTTAAACCTTCCCCAAGCTTCATGGAAAGCTTCATCATCGGCTTGCTCAAATGTTGAAATCCTCCTCCGAAGATCCGTAGTCTTGCTGGTGGAGTAGTATTTGTCGATGAACTCCACATAGACGTCGTCCCAAGTATGCAGAGATGCTTCTGGGAGGGTCATAAACCAGCTCTTTGCTCTATTCCTGAGGGTGTAAGGGAACACTCTCATGCGTATCATGTCCTCTGTAAGTCCTGCAAGAGGAAAAGTAGAGATAGTATTATAAAAATCACGCAAAAAGGATAAAGAATCTTCATGGGGTAGCCCATGAAAATTCGAAAGAGTTTGCATAAGATGATGTTTGAACTCATAAGCCCTGGTAGCTGGATCAAGAACAATGCACCAAGTGTTAGCAATCTCAGGGCGATGATATGTACGAGTGAGCCTTCTTTGATCTTGCACTCGGTATCCCTAGTGTTGCTCTGGCCACCTCCGCTGACCATCTACTGCTGCTCGTTGGTATTGATTACCGTTGAGCACTAGATTTGCATTTCGATCCCGCAATTCCTCAGCGAGGGGATCGATCTCATAGGCATTTGTCATCAAGTCTGCTTGATTTGGCTTTTGCTTCTCTTACCGTGTATAAACCTGCAAAAAGAAGAAGAGAAGTTATAACCAAATCAAGAACAAGAGAGAGAAACCCAAGAAATAGTAAAATAATTTTTTAAATTTTTTATTTTTTCTATTTTTTTGGATTTTCGAAATTAATAAAAAAATCAGCAAAAAGTGAAAAAGTAATATAATTCAAAGAACCGAGTCCCCGGCAACTGTGCCAAAATTTGATCTTGTTGTAGTGCATGATCAAATAAATAACTCGTAAGCGTACAAAATATTCCCCCGAGGTCGAATCTCTCAAGGACTCGGTGTAGGTTGACTTATACTACTATTCTGCAAATTACTGATTCAGAATAAAACAATTAAATGGGGGGATTTTAATTGATGATTTCTAACCACTAAAGAACAACTAAATAAGCTAACTAAAAAGAAACGACGAAAAATGACGAGAAGTTCTAGAGAAAGATTGATGGGAAAACGGAGTACAGGGTTGTAGTTTCATTCAGACGCACATAATTAATATCGGGTATCCTAAACATGCAATGATTATTAGATCATCTCAAATGCCATAGGGTTCCCCACTTCTAGGTGGTAATCTTCTAACTTACGATCTATCAATTAACGCTAGTTCTCATAATAAATCGTGATTGAGATCCGGGTATTGAACCTTTCTAGCTAGACCCAAACCAATGACGCCTAAACTAGAATATTGTTTGCCTAAGTTATCTAAAGGGTGGCTCGGTGGTCCTACTCCTCTAATCTCTAGGGCTCGGTGGTCCTCATGTCTCGAATTTCCTAGGGTTTGTGGCTCGGTGGTCCTAATCACCCTAGACAATTGAAGGCATTGATAAATAACAAATAATAAATAAATCTTATTGTTTCATGTAATTAGATACCCCAATCAATTAATGTGCATTAGAACTGCTTTACAGCCCTATACAAAAGAATTAGCTACTCATAGTCATGAATAAAGACAAATTTAATTCTGATATAATCGGGTGTTTACAGGATCAATCTCTTGTTTCCCAACACCCAAAGAATGAAATAAAAGAAGTGCAAACAGGAAATCGAAATTCTCCCGTATCTCCTGTTTGGCGAGATTTTATGTCCGGCCTCCTTTCTTCTCTTCTTTCTTTCATCCATTCTTCTCTTTCTTTCCTCCTCTCCTTTCTTTTCTCCCAGCCGTCACCCCCCTTTTTCCCTACGATGCCACTATTTTTTTTGGATGAGAGTTTTTTTTCTTCTAAAACTGTTTTTCCTTTTTTTAATGTTGTGGGGGTAAAAGTGTAAAGTGTTGAAAATTGGGGCCCAAGTGCAAACTGCAGAAAACTTGCGCGGGTCCGAATGTAAATCTAAAAAAATTGGGGGCCCAAGTGCAGATCTCAAAAAATTGGTCTTTTACTTGCTATTTTGTCCCGACTTCAGTCTGGTTTTACTCTTACTCGGTCCAGAACACCTAAAACTCAAAAAGATGTTATTAATGACTAAAAAATAAGAGAGAAATGCTAAAATAATAATAATAAATAGACGAGAACAGTACGAATAAGTTGGCCTAGAACCAACCCAAACCTATCCTTTGTTTGTCCTCAAGCAAAACTCAAAGTAAAAACATACTAAAGCATCTTTTAGCATAAAACTCAAGTAGCAAATATCATCTAACCACATAATCTCAGAGAAGTTTAAGCTCAAAATGAGAAACTATCACATAAGCACCATTCAGCTAGTAGTCAGTGTAAAAGATCTATAGTTCTATACCAGCCTACTTTCAAGCAAATCATGAAATGTGTGTGCGCTAGGCCAAACCAACAAACCACAAGCAGTCAATGCATATGTTTCAGGAATCTTTCGATGCCTAAATCTCGACTCCATCCACTCAGGTGTTTAGGCTACTGTATGGGATTAGGATTCTCTCTTGATGGAATCGGAGCAGACAAGATGTACACTCATAGCAAAAAGACTCAATGTGAAAGAAATATACAAGTATCTAAGCAAGCATTGAAAGAAGGATAAGCATGCAAGGCCACATCAAAACTC